>CAWUHW010000002.1:1673895-1707264 GCA_963922195.1 Panagrolaimus sp. PS1159 | reverse complement strand
TTTTAAAAAGTTGGGCACATCAAACCGAGCTGAAGAAAAACGGTCACTTTTTTGGTCCGTCTCTTGGCAAAAAGAGTTTGATTGCCATGGAAAATGCGGGAATTTAAAAATTGCGTTGGAGAAAAATCTTTGATTTTTTTTTATTTTTTTTGCAAATTTTTTGATAAAAATTTATATTTTTGTATAAAAAACGGTTTTTTTTATTTTATTAGAACGATTTATGATTAACAAACATGTTTTGTGATCATTTTGAGAAAGAGTTTTGTTTTCTTGCGTTATATTTATTTTGTAATGAATAAAAAAATAATGTTCAGAGTTTGTATAATTTAATCGTTCACCTTTTAGTGATGTTAAATAGGATTTTTATAAAGCCTTATGTGATTATTGCTGTTACATGTATTGAATTTGATGAACAAAGAACAGATGGAAAATGGTTAAACGAATTTAGTAACCTTAATTTGAATCATAATAGAAATTGTTTAAATAGCAATACTTCATTTGTTCAAAGTGAATCAAAATTCGCAAATAATATAGGAACGAGATTTAAACTTCCATTTCCCAATGATACTTTAGAAAAGAGGAAATTTTTCCAATCAACAATTGCTACAAGTTCTTCCAAAACGTTAATGCCATTGAATGCTTCTTCAAGTACCGCCAGTAGCACGCTATCTCTTCATATAACAGCATATGAAAATTCATTTAAAGATTTTACTGGTTATCTTGAAGAATTTAAAAAGAAAAACTCTGTGTTAATTCAAAAAAGGGAAAATGTTGAACAAAGTTTTACTGGATCAATAACTTCAATTTTTCAAGTAATATTAGCGATAATTATTTAGCACTTAAAGATTTTAATTTAAATTCATGTATAATTTTGCAGAGTCCATTTGAATTCCCGAGACAGCAGAAAGAAGATAAAGTCAATGATCCAGGAGTAATGCAATTTAAATCGACTCAACAATTACTGAATCCATCTCAAACATTTCGACCTCCACAATCATCTGCAACATTTCGAGCTCCACTGGATCCATCTCGAACATTTCGACCTCCACTGGATCCATCTCGAACATTTCGACCTCCACAATCATCTCCAACATTTCGACCTCCACAATCATCTCCAACATTTCAAAATCCACAATCATCTCCAACATTTCGAAATCCACAATCATCTCCAACATTTAGAAAACCAGAATCTCCTTTTGCTCGTTATTTGCCTAAAAACCTACTGAAAGAAGCTCGCAAAGAAAATGAAGATTTGCATGTACAAATAGCTAAATTAAAATTAGAAAATGCTGAAAAAGATCAAACAATTGCACAATTACAGCTTGAACAGAAAACTGATCAAGGAAGACGTGAAAAATTACAAAGTCAAGTAAAAGAAATGCAAAAAGAAGCCAAAAATCATAGAAGAAGAGAAAAAAGAGCACTTATACCAAAAGAAGTAAAATCATTTTCTGATTATGGCAAAACACAACAGAAAAAAATTGTTCAAAAATATTGGGAAAATATATTACAAGAATATGATGAAGATTCAGCAAAAACATTAGTTCAAAAAGTTTACAAAAATTATGCTAAAGAGGAAATCCCCAGTTTAACTGCACTTGAAACGTTGCATATTATAAAAACTTCCAATCTTTCTTATAATTCCTTCAAGAAAATAAAACATGAACTTCAATTGCATGGATCATTTCCTAAAATATTTGCTTCAATGCATGCTGTTAACCAAGAGCGTCAAAAAATTCACAAACTTTATGAAACTGAATGTTTTACAGCAAAAATGAAGGATACTATTGAAGGTCAATTAAAAGATGTTACTGTAATTGTTTTAAAATGGATTGAACAAGTTCTCCAACAAAGACTTGACGATACTTGTGATGCTGGAAATTATGTTAATCGTTTTTTTAAAGGAGAAGAAGAATTATGGTATGCAATTACTGGTGATAAAGGCGGTGACTTATCCAAACTTGCCATTATACCTGGTAATACAAATAAAAGAACAAATTCAGCATTTAATTTAATTTATTTATCAATGTTTGGAGCAACAGATTCACAATTTAATGCCGATGCTGCATGGAAACGTCTTTCTCCACAGCTTCAAGCAATTACTCATCTTCGAGTTACTCAAAATGGGGTTTCACGAATGGTTCCAGTTCGATTTTTCAAAATTTTTGATTATAAATTACAAAAAGGGGAAGCTGGAATAAGGGATGGAAGATGCGGCAAACCTTGCGTCAAATGCATTTCACCAGCTGATACAAATTATAAAAATTTTGATTTTAATGCTTTACATGTTCCAAGAGTAATTGAAATGAATAAGTAAGTTTTACCTAAAAAAGGGCATGTATAATATTTTCATTTATAGGGCAGTATGTCAAGATCATTTACCTGTATTCGATTTCATGCCTTTTACGCAATATATCCCACCACCTCTTCATACTACAATTCATTTCGCTGGTCATTTTTTTGAGCTTATGTTAAGTGTCGCCACCTCAAAAGATGCAGCTAATGCTGATTTTAAAGCTGTTGCAGATCTTTTGAAAAGTAATAATTTAAAAAACTGGAGGAAAAAAAATGAACATCTTAAAGATATGAAAGAAGAACTTGAAGGGATTTTATTAACTGCTTCATTGTTTGAAGCTTTTGATAAGCGTATTGAATCAGATGATAATCTTGAACCTTGTGATGCTCCAGAATGTATTGTAAAAAAAACGCATTCAAATTTACCTTTTGATGTTACCATCTCATGTGAAGAATGCACAAAAAACTTTCACCATTGTTGCGTTTGGCTTAAGAAATGTCCAATTTGTTCAACCACAAAACCTTCTGAAGAACAAAGTCTTAAAAGAATCGATACTGAAAAGAAAAAACTTCAAACTGCTTTAAAAAAGTTACAAAGTCAAATTTCTGCTGAAGAAAAAGAAATTGAAAAGTTTATTTTGGAACATAAACTTGGTCCTTTGGGTAAAGCAGTTGAAAAAGTTTTGCAAAAATTCGGTGGAACAAAGCAAGCATTTTTCCAGCAATATACAGGACAGCAATTATTAAAGATGGGAAATAAGGTCGATTACATTGTTCAAGAATTACCAAATCAACTTAAAGAAGATTCTTATTTTAAACGCATTGTTGCAGCTTTGAATTTATTTTTGGATCTAAAATGTAATATGGGAGGTGATGGAGTTAAACAACCAAAGGAACTCGAAAAAATTGAAGCTGATATGAGACATTTTGTTAATTATATGAAAAAATATCATCCCGATGTTAATGTTAAACAACTTGGGCATTACTGGATTGTACATGGTCCTGAATTTCTCCAAGAATTTAAAACAATGACTCCATTTTCTGACGAAGCCATCGAAAGTGGACATCCAGTTATCAACAAATATGATGCAAGAATTAAAACTCGTGATGAAGAAGAAAGATTAACTTGGTTGATGAAATGCTCAGCAGAAGACAACAAAATCTTTGATTGTGTAAATTGCAAATAAGCAGAAAAAACAATAAATGTTAAACTAAATCATATTTATACCGCATTCAACTGAATAAAACATGTTTGTTAATCATAAATCGTTCTAATAAAATAAAAAAAACCGTTTTTTATACAAAAATATAAATTTTTATCAAAAAATTTGCAAAAAAAATAAAAAAAAATCAAAGATTTTTCTCCAACGCAATTTTTAAATTCCCGCATTTTCCATGGCAATCAAACTCTTTTTGCCAAGAGTCGGACCAAAAAAGTGACCGCTCGGTTTGATGTGATAAACCAGGAATTTGGATTGATGGTGGAATACATGCAAGAGAATGGATTTCTCCGGCTGCTGTTTTATATTTTATTAATCAAGTAAACACTAACAATCTTTCTTATTACTTTTCAACTTAAAAATTCCCTTTTATAGTTAGTAACAGAATATGACCGAGATCCATTTACTCGTTCATTGGTGGATAATCTAGATTGGTATATTGTGCCTCTGTTAAATCCTGATGGATATGAATATTCTCGAAGTTCATCAGATGTTGAAACTCGACTATGGAGAAAAAATCGTTCTCCAACAATGTGCACCCAAGTTCAAAATGGCCTCTTTCAACCTCCAACAACACAATGCTGCCAAGGCGTTGATTTAAATCGAAATTTTGATTGGTTCTTTGGACAAGTCGGATCATCAACAGATCCATGCAGTGAAATTTATAATGTATGTTTTTATTGGAGCTTCAAATTTTTAAATCTTTAAATTTTAGGGACGATTTGCATTTTCTGAACCAGAAACTCGTTCCGTTCGAGATTTTATTACAGGACAAAATGGAAAAATTAAAACATTTTTAACTTTTCATTCATATTCACAAATTTTAATGTACCCTTTTGGGCATCAAGTTCGAACATATCCAAATGATGTCAATGATTTGGTAAATAAATATAAATTCTATGAATTACTTAATAAAATTTTTTCAGAGTGTTACAGCAAATCGTGCTGCACAAGCTTTACAATCAATGTATGGTACAAAATATACAGGTAAATTTTTAGCAAAAGTTGATTATCTTTTAATATCAATTTTAAGCTATCAAAAAAGTTTATTTTCTAATTCAAAAAAAAATTTTGTTTTTTATTTTAACAGTTTCATTTTTTAGTTGGAACTGGTGCAGATACATTATATCCAGCTTCGGGAGGATCAGAGGATTGGGCAAAAGGCCAAATGGGAATAAAATATTCATTCTTATTTGAACTTCGTCCAGAAGATAATGTATGGGATGGATTTTTGTTAGCTGAAAATCAAATAATTCCAACAAGCCGAGAAACATGGGAAGCTGTAAAAATTATTGTTACCCAAACAATGAATACTTTTAAACCAACAATTACGGAAGCTCCAATTGCACATTCAAGATTTAGAGCAATTCCTCCAACCGTTGCAGCAGCAGCAGCTGCATCAACTGTCGTTTGTGCCGATCTTGATCAACTTTGCCCATATTGGAGCGAGAATGGCGCATGCCAAACTTGGCCATCAATGAGAGAGAGATGTGCAAAATCTTGTAGATTCTGTGTTTAATATTGTTTTAAATAATTTTGTAAATTTAATAGTTTTATTATTATCTTTGATTCTTGTTTAAGAAAAAAAATGTGTTTGAAAAATTCAAACAAATTCAACCAAAAACTTTTTCATAAAACAATCAAAGATAAAAAAAACCCCCAACCATTTTTCCTTTCATTGAATGTAAATAAATACAAAAGTGTTTTGTTATGTTAAAAATTTGAACTTTAAAAAAAATTGATTAATAAATAAAAAAAAATATATCACTTTTTTCTTTGAATGATTTCAGTCATTTTTTAAAAACCCGATTTATAAATTTTTTTTGTGTAATATCTTTCTTTCTCTTTTTCTTCCGCCACATTTTTTTTTGATTCTCCTCCTTCTTTTTTTCATGTCATCATTCATGGGCATCAGCTCTTTTTTTTATTTCTCCCTTTCAGACATTTTGTCGTCGTTGAAAATTTTAAGATCGGGTTTACTTTTCAACTTTTCCCAACCAAAAAAAAAGTTGTACCATCTTCATTACGTTTTTTTTGATTGCATCCTTTTAGTGTTAAAAATGTGTGAAAAATCGTTTCTTAATCTCTCTTTTAAAAAAATAATTTTTTTTTCTATCAATTGAAAAGATTATCACTTTTAGTTTATTTTATTATCAATTCTTACAACAACTTTTCTCAGTAGACAACGAACAACTCGTGATCGAAAATCCTATTTTATTTAATCAAAAAAATATTAATAAATAACCAGTTAAAAAAATCTTTTCCTTTTGCAAAAAAACCCTTTTCGATTGATATTTATTTAATAGATAATTTAAAAGCGTGAACAAAAAAGCTTTTATCTTCTTTTTTCTTTGAATCGCGTAACAACTTTTTAATTTGATTAAACTTATTACATTTATTTTTCTCTGCTTTCATTTTTAGGGCAAAAAATATCTCTCTTTTAAAACTGATATATTTTTTGTTATTCTTTTAAACAGGTGCGGGAAATTAAATGATTATTGACAATTTTTTTTAACATTGATTATATTTAATCTGCAGTGTGATAAAAAACAATGAAATTTCAAATCTTTTTTATTTTATCACTATTTTTTGTATTTATAAAATGTCAAAATCAAACAGATTTTACCGTAGAACTTGATGGAATTTTAAAAAATATTTCTGCTCCAATCGGTGGAGTTTATAAAGTTTTAAGAGTTTTGCCAAAAAATATTGGGCAACTTCGTTATCTTCAAAAGCTTCAACATGAAGATATTAAAATGGCGGTAATTCAATTCTATTAAAATGTTGAAATAAAATTTATGATTTAAGTTAAACTTTTGGAAATCTCCTGTAAATGTTGGTTCTGCAGTGGATATAATGGTTTCAGAATCAAATTTAAATCATTTAAAAGATTCATTGACAAAAAGATTTTTACCGTATAATATTATTATTGAAGATGTTGAAAAGTAAGGTTCATTTTTTTAAATTTTAAATTTTAAAACAAAAAACACATTTGTTTTTGCTTTAAAAATTTTGAAATCTTCATTTTTGAAAATCAGCTGGAAATAATAAAAATTTTATGTGACCTTTGAAAAAATTTTGTAACAACAAATTTCATGTGTTTTATTTATTTAAGAAAAAATAACCTTGAACACAAGTTAATTTTGTCCATAATTTTAAAAACCATGTAAAACATTTTTTTACATTAAAAAATTGTGTATTTTTTGGTTGAATTAGTTCTGCCAATTAACATACATTAAATTATTTTCAAACATTAAAATTGAACCTGTTTTCTCTTGTCTTACTTTTGGCAATAAAATTAATGAGTGTCTAAAAAAAGATGCAACAAATTCCTTATTTTTTTTTGCAAATTTTCGAATTCCTTTCATTTCATTTTTTTTTTGCAGATTAATAATTCAACGTGAAAGAAAGGAATTAAAATCATCAGATTTTGATCGTCGATTTAAAGATGATAGTCGAAATGAGCCAATGTATGATTTTCATAGCTATGGAAGTTATGCCCAAATGGAATCATGGATGCGAGCATTAGCACGAAAGCATCCAAAAATTGTTTCATTTATTTCAATTGGAAAAACTCATGAGGGCCGTTCAATTGATGGCTTAGAAATTGGAACACGATCACATCGAAAAAGAGTGTTTTGGATTGATGGTGGAATTCATGCCAGAGAATGGGCCGCTCCACATACGGCACTATATTTTATTCATCAGGTTTGAGATTATTTTTATCCCGAAAGAAAATGTTTTAATTTCCAAGATCAAAAACTTTAAACACAAAATTTCGAGTTAAGGTTTTCAATTTTCATATTTTTCCAATCAAAAAATCGATATAAATCTTTTATAGTTAACATCAAAATATGGCCGTGATCCAAATATTACTCGATATGTAAATGATATAACATGGATAATTGTTCCTTGTTTAAACCCTGATGGATATGAATTTACAAGATCTTCAACAAATCCAAATGTTTGAACTTTTTTTTTAATCACTTAATCTTTTCTTCTTTTTATTTCAGGTTCGATTATGGCGGAAAAATCGATCTCCAACTGCATGCATTCGAGATCAATGGGGAAGAAATCGATGCTGTAAAGGAGTGGATTTAAATCGAAATTGTAAGTTATTTTTATAAATTTCAAAATTAATTTTAACAAAAAATTTTTTAGTTGATTTCCATTTCCGAGGTTTCAACATTTTTTTTGCCCTTAATTTTGAATAATCATAAAATATTCTTAGAAAGTGGAAGCTCTGATGATCCATGTTCAGAAATTTATCAAGGAAAGGGTGCATTTTCTGAACCTGAAACTCGAGCGGTTCGAGATGCAATCCTTTCATCGAGATACCGAAATAGGATAGATGGATTTATTACATTACATACATATTCACAACTTTGGATACATCCATATGGCCATAAAAAGGATTCCTATCCTGGGGATGTGCAAGATTTATTTAGTGTTGGAAAAAAGGCTGCAAATGCTTTGCGAAAACTTTATGGCACAAAATATACTGTCGGAAGTGGAGCGGATACACTTTGTAAGGTTTTAAATGTGGCATCTTTTTTAAAATTGGCAATACATTGGGATTTTGCAGATCCAGCAAGCGGAGGATCAGAAGATTGGGCAAAACAAACTGCTGCAATTAAATATGTATATTTACTTGAATTAAGGCCGGATGAAAGAAGTGGAGATATATTATATCCTTATATCTTTGACAGATAAATTTCAGATTGGGATGGATTTATATTGGAAGAGAGGCAGCTAATCCCAACAGCAGCTGAAACATGGGCCGGTGTTTCAGTTGTTGCAGATGCAATAAATGAACGGCAAAAGCGTCGAATCTCTGCTACAAGGATCTCAGGTATTTTGTTTTTAATCTCACTTTTAAAACAGAATTTCAATTCTTTTTTTATAATACACGGAAGTGTTAAAAAAAAGTGATTGATAAATAATCAAAAAAAGATGTCACTAATTTTGAATGATTATTTTTTTAAATATTGATTTTATTTGATTATTTTGATCATTTTTATATGTACCCTTTTTAGGAATAAGACAATATCATTTTGGTGATGGAACACCCGGGTCATGTTTTGATTTGAGGCATGCCTGTAAACAATGGATAAGAGAAAATGATCAATTGTGTAAAACAGTGCCATTGTTTATGAGGGAAAATTGTGCATATTCATGTGAATATTGTTAATAATTTCTTTGTTTGTTCTAAAAAAAGTTAGAAAAAAAAATTTACAAATTATTTTATGCACTTAAAAATAGCAACAAAAAAGCATTTACAAATTTTCAAAATATTATTTTTTCTTAAACACCTTTTCCGGTGCATGGTGGCTTTAAGAAAGAATATTTTCCAAGGAGGACATATGTTGGAGCAAGATATTTAAAGGCAACTGTGCATTGTGCAGGACTAAATTTTTTCTTCAAATTATTTATTGCTTTTTGAACATTTGCTTTTGTAATAAATTTATTGCTTTGAACAAGGGCAGCTTTTTTGCAGGCATCTTTGGGTTTTCCAGCTTTCTTTTGGGCATTCATTACCGTAGTTACCTAAACAAAATACTTATTAATTTACTCTTGCTCTTGTCATAAATAAATTTACTTTATCAGCAAATGGTTTAATAAAGGCTCCAACTTCTGTCATTAAAGTTGTGAGTAATGTTTGGGCTTTTGCAGATCCCCCTATTCCTGTAACCTTTGCTTTTTGGGCATTTGTTAAAACATTCATTCCTTGGGTAATTAAATCAGCTTGCATATCTTCCAATTGTCTGCCATTATATCCTTGATCAAGTATCCAATTTGTTAACTATAAAAAAAAATTTTTAATTACTAGTTTTTTTTTAAATAAAAAATTTGATATCTAATAAGATTTTCGTTATTTTTGAATCTGAAAACCATGCATTCAACGAGTTTTTTCCAGAGTTTCAAAACACAAACAAAAATTCCCTCAAATGATTACATGATTTTCAGGTTCAACCATAAAGGGAAAGTTTTTTTGTAATTATTTTTCAGTAAAATACATAAAATTAAAAGCTTACAGTTTTTAATTGTGGAAGAGTACAAAATGGTGAAAGTAATGTTCTGACTTTTTTTCCACCAGCAGTATATGGATCTGCAGCAGAAATGAAACCAATAATAGCAATAATAGCAATAAAAACAATTAGTACCCTCATTATTACAAATATAACAGTAGTAATTGAAGAAGAGGGAATACAAAAACTAAAACATATGAGGCAATTTGGATCAGCTTTTATACATACATTTTTATTAAAATCATTGAATGTATTTAAATGAGCTTTAATCTTTCGCTTTTTTATTTCCCTTCTCATTTTTTCAATATCCCCTGTTCATTTTCCCATAAATCAAAGTTGGATTAAATAAAAAAAATATGTTCAAACAATATAAAATGAGATATCGGATTTAGGTAAAATTTTGTTATTAACTTTATTTTTCACAAATTTAAAATTTATCAAAAAAAATAATTGAAAAAAACAAGGAAATAAAAGTTACAACGAAAAAAAGAAACATTTGCACTTTAAAATAACGACAAAAAAGATAGTTTCAAAATTGTTTTTTATTCATCCATATTCTTCATTCATCGGCTTTCCAATTTTAAGATAAAAGTTTTCCAACTTTTCACTTTGTCGAATTTTTAAAATGTTCAATTAGCTTTCCAGCATCCTTTGGAATCTATAAAATTTCTGTAAACCAAAATCTAAATATTGAATTTCTATTTTTTTGAAAAAACATTGATAAAAAAATGTTTCTTTGTGGATAAAACTGTAAATTAGGGATTCGTTGCAGCGTTTATTTTTAACTTTTTTGCAGGTGAAAAAATTGTACCAATGAATACTTGGTTTTCAAGTTTATCCATTATAAAAAAATTAAAGGAAGCTTTTTTTAGCCAATTTAATAACATCAAAATAATAGTCTCAAAAAAACAAAAAAAATATTTACGTAATTCTTGGAATTCCATTCGCAAGATTTAATATTTGCTGAAATGTAATTGATGGAGTTACAAGCACGGATATAAATTTGGTTTTTTCAATCGAAATAAATCAGAAATTTGAATTACCCCCCTTAATCGATAAATCTGTTATGCGATCAATATTTATTTGACTTAAAAAAAATTTTAAAAAATGTCGGTTTTGGATAAATCATTTTCAATTTTGTATAAACTTTTAATCGTTTAAATATTTTTGGTTCATATATTTTTTCATTTGAACAAATTCTTAAAATTGTACCTTTTGCAGCTTCATGGGAAATCTAAAAAAATAACGAGTTTGAATATAAAAAATAAAAACAAATCTGATTCGATTTCTTAAAAATTCATGTGAAGCTTGTTCCATTGAATCTACAGCTTCATTACATGGAATATAAACGAATAAATAATGAACTGCCCGTTTTCCATGGCTTGAATTTAATTGATAAAACCATTTGCAAGTTCGTAAAAGTCGATATGACATTTTTGAAATTCAATAAATATTTCGTAAATAAATGATGGAAGTGTTTGAAATGCAAAATAATTCCAATTCTTCAGTTTTTGATGGCACTTGTTTTTTTGTTATAAAAGAATTTTTTTGGTTATAAAATTTATTACAAAAAGTTAAAAATGAAAACATTTATATTTTATCGTTTTATATGATCAATAGAAATTTCAATAAATTTTTTTCCATGAAATTTATATAGTTTTAAAAAAATCGTGGTTATGCGTTTTTGCCCCTGTGCTATATTGTTAGCACAGGAGCAAAAACCAGAAAATTGGATACTAGAAAAATATGGATATTAAAAGCCATAAAAAAGAAGTCTTTTTTAGTGCTTATTTGCGTAGGATTTTTCCAGAATGTATTTTTTCTAATTATGTTTTGTAATATATTGTTTAGCAAATAGCGCAGTCTGCCTCAACGGAATCTCCTGAAGGTCATAATCTCCAAAGGATTATGACCTTCAAGTCATAATCTCTTGAAAAAATCCATTCTGGAAAAATTCTACGCAAATTACAAATTACCAGTTCTGAAAAAAATATTACAGAGAAATTTATACATGAAAAAAGTCAAAATAAATATGCAATTCAGAAAAAAATGTGAAATAAAAAATTTATACCGATTTTTTATTACAATAATATGCACAAAATAAATATTTTTACATAAAATGAACAGTGCCGTTTGTCCAAAATCAAAATTTTGTTTTTGGTTGATAATTACAGTAATCAATTCAAAAAATTCGTCGACTAAAAATTTGGTATTTACTTTTTTTTTGATTTGTGAAATTGAATGAAAAAAAGCTGAATTTAAATTTTTTTTTAAAACTATGACATGTCATAGTTTTTTGTCGACAATCCTTAAATTTTTAGAATTTACAGAAAAATCATTGTATTTGAATTGTAGCAAAATTATCGAAAAAACTTTGCGATAAAAACAAAATTATAACAAATTTTGATACAGTAATGTTTTTGTTTAAAAATCCGATCGACTTAATCTCAACTCAAAAAATAACCCATAAACCGGTAAAAATAGATGTCACCGTAATCTTAATAAATAAATATAACAAATAGCTTCGTTTTACAGTTAATAAATATTTATTACACTCAATAAAAATAACACAGAAAACAGAAATTAATAATAAGCTTTCAGGAAATGATTTTATAATTAAAAATTATTCATCAATATAAATCGATAGAAACATTTTCATTAGATTCTTCATAATCAGATAAGGTTTCTCCAAAGTTGTCTACAAAATCAGCATCGAATTCTTCATCAAAACCAAGAGACATAAAAAGACTTTCAGCTTTGTTAGCCTAAAAAATGTTTTGAATTCACCTGGTATTGTAAATACTGAAAAACTTACAGTACAATATTTCAAAAATTCATTTGAATCGAATGGTTTACCAAAAATTCTCCAAATTGCAAAATTTGAAAGTTTTGCATTGAATTTCATGTTTGATAAAGCATGTCCAGTGTTCTTATTGACTTTAATGCCATGCATGCTAAAAAATAAAATTAAATAAAAAACATAAAATTAGTAAAACATACACAAAGCGTTGAATGTTAGGTAAACATGCCATAACTTTTTCTAAATCAATATAGTCACCATTTGCATCTTTAACTTCGCAACCAATTTCCAAATCAATGACACCTCCATGTTGAATAAGAAATTTTAATTCATCAAATGATAATTGTTGATAGCAAATTTTAATATATTTAGCTTTGCAAGAATAAATACGAGAAATAACTGATGAGACAAAGGAAGTGTTTGATCCAAATAAATTAAAATCAATACTTCCAGTAACATATGTATTTTTGAGATACAAATTTGGATTGGCTGAATTTTCTATAGTAAGCATTTCATTATTAAACCCAGTTTCAGATCCCATTTCAGTTACAAGGCGATAACAAACTGGAGTTGGTTTTTTGACAAAAAAATACTTGCATGAAGAAAAGAGTTGACGTAAAACACGATCATTTGCATTATTGAGCATGTAGAGAATAACAAGTCCAGGTAATGAGAAAGATTGAAGAAAATATGTTGCATAAAAACGAGAACAAATACTTGAATCAAAAGGTAATACCGCTTCAGGTTTAACGCTTATTTCTTCTGCTTCTTCGACACCATTTTGAACTTCAAATTCGTAATAATTATGCCATGGAAGATTCATAGGACCATATTCACTCATATCATTTTTATACTTTTCCAACATTTCATGATCATCCAAAAAGAATCTGCAGTATTTTGAATACGTTTGAATGAGCCGTTTGTTTTCACCATTTTGCTTCAAAAATCCAATATAAAGTTTCCAAAGTTGAACATCAAAATAATCTTTGCCAAGTCGCAATTCAACATTATCTTTCACAAAATCAACATCTTTAACTTCAAGCAAAAGCTTAAACCATCCATCAACGTTATCTTCGGCAGCTTTAATTTTAAGATACAAATCTTTCATTTCTTCATATCGTTTGATAACTTTCTTGGATGGAATGCTTGCTAAAAAATAGTTCAAATATTTTATGTAACCAAAGAAAAAAAATAATGTCCAAAAACTGAAGCACTAACTCTTACATGCCCTTTTATAAAAATATTCATTTAAAAAACATACATGCTAATTCTTCAAAATCATGAAAACAATATTCAAGATTATCATGTGGATATCCAATAACTCGTTCATCCAAGTAGTAACATTGAAAATCAATTAATTTAACATATTTATCTTGATATACATCCAAGTAAAAGTGAATTGGTGGCAAATTATTTCTTGTCAAGCAAAGCCGACTCCATTTCTCTTTATCATAATGGAGATGAAAGAAGGCACGTTTTGCAGTTTTACGGCAAAGTTTCTCCCAGATTTTGCAATCAGGATCATTTTCGTCAAGTTGGCTAAAAAATAATGAATTTAGAACTTTTATTTTCAAAAAAAAACTGTTACCCAACATGTTCAAAACATCGATTCCAATATTCTTTAGGAGTAAGATAATGTCGTGAAAATGCCATAATTGTATCCCGTACTTCTTCTTGTTCCTTCATGCCAGCAAGCTTTTCATCAAGTTCATCAATAACCTTTTTATAAGAAGAGCAGCAACGATCATAAAATTCTTTTGAAAGAAGCATTGTTAGTGTTAGTGATGCTGTAAAGTTGAGTTAAAATAATAATTTTCGACAGCAACAAAAAAATTGTAAAAATTAAAAATTAAATGACATCCTTTTTTGCCAGAGGAAAAAAGAGCGATGGAAAAAAAAGTGTTTCTCTGGGACATACTAAATGGTGGATAGACGGGTCAGGTGGAGTGGACGTCTAAACGGTGGATGGATTACTAAACAGTGGATGGATTTTCGAGGAAAAATTTAAAAAAAAATAAAAATCTTTTCTCAAATTTAGATTTGCGTGTGGTGAAATTTTTCGAATTTTTTTTAAAAATTTTTCTCAAAAATCCATCCACCGTTTAGACGTCCACTCCACCGGACCCGTCCATCCACCATTACACATCAAACCGAGCGGTCACTTTTTTGGTCCGACTCTTGGCAAAAAGAGTTTGATTGCCATGGAAAATGCGGGAATTTAAAAATTGCGTTGGAGAAAAATCTTTGATTTTTTTTTATTTTTTTTGCAAATTTTTTGATAAAAATTTATATTTTTGTATAAAAAACGGTTTTTTTTATTTTATTAGAACGATTTATGATTAACAAACATGTTTTATTCAGTTGAATGCGGTATAAATATGATTTAGTTTAACATTTATTGTTTTTTCTGCTTATTTGCAATTTACACAATCAAAGATTTTGTTGTCTTCTGCTGAGCATTTCATCAACCAAGTTAATCTTTCTTCTTCATCACGAGTTTTAATTCTTGCATCATATTTGTTGATAACTGGATGTCCACTTTCGATGGCTTCGTCAGAAAATGGAGTCATTGTTTTAAATTCTTGGAGAAATTCAGGACCATGTACAATCCAGTAATGCCCAAGTTGTTTAACATTAACATCGGGATGATATTTTTTCATATAATTAACAAAATGTCTCATATCAGCTTCAATTTTTTCGAGTTCCTTTGGTTGTTTAACTCCATCACCTCCCATATTACATTTTAGATCCAAAAATAAATTCAAAGCTGCAACAATGCGTTTAAAATAAGAATCTTCTTTAAGTTGATTTGGTAATTCTTGAACAATGTAATCGACCTTATTTCCCATCTTTAATAATTGCTGTCCTGTATATTGCTGGAAAAATGCTTGCTTTGTTCCACCGAATTTTTGCAAAACTTTTTCAACTGCTTTACCCAAAGGACCAAGTTTATGTTCCAAAATAAACTTTTCAATTTCTTTTTCTTCAGCAGAAATTTGACTTTGTAACTTTTTTAAAGCAGTTTGAAGTTTTTTCTTTTCAGTATCGATTCTTTTAAGACTTTGTTCTTCAGAAGGTTTTGTGGTTGAACAAATTGGACATTTCTTAAGCCAAACGCAACAATGGTGAAAGTTTTTTGTGCATTCTTCACATGAGATGGTAACATCAAAAGGTAAATTTGAATGCGTTTTTTTTACAATACATTCTGGAGCATCACAAGGTTCAAGATTATCATCTGATTCAATACGCTTATCAAAAGCTTCAAACAATGAAGCAGTTAATAAAATCCCTTCAAGTTCTTCTTTCATATCTTTAAGATGTTCATTTTTTTTCCTCCAGTTTTTTAAATTATTACTTTTCAAAAGATCTGCAACAGCTTTAAAATCAGCATTAGCTGCATCTTTTGAGGTGGCGACACTTAACATAAGCTCAAAAAAATGACCAGCGAAATGAATTGTAGTATGAAGAGGTGGTGGGATATATTGCGTAAAAGGCATGAAATCGAATACAGGTAAATGATCTTGACATACTGCCCTATAAATGAAAATATTATACATGCCCTTTTTTAGGTAAAACTTACTTATTCATTTCAATTACTCTTGGAACATGTAAAGCATTAAAATCAAAATTTTTATAATTTGTATCAGCTGGTGAAATGCATTTGACGCAAGGTTTGCCGCATCTTCCATCCCTTATTCCAGCTTCCCCTTTTTGTAATTTATAATCAAAAATTTTGAAAAATCGAACTGGAACCATTCGTGAAACCCCATTTTGAGTAACTCGAAGATGAGTAATTGCTTGAAGCTGTGGAGAAAGACGTTTCCATGCAGCATCGACATTAAATTGTGAATCTGTTGCTCCAAACATTGATAAATAAATTAAATTAAATGCTGAATTTGTTCTTTTATTTGTATTACCAGGTATAATGGCAAGTTTGGATAAGTCACCGCCTTTATCACCAGTAATTGCATACCATAATTCTTCTTCTCCTTTAAAAAAACGATTAACATAATTTCCAGCATCACAAGTATCGTCAAGTCTTTGTTGGAGAACTTGTTCAATCCATTTTAAAACAATTACAGTAACATCTTTTAATTGACCTTCAATAGTATCCTTCATTTTTGCTGTAAAACATTCAGTTTCATAAAGTTTGTGAATTTTTTGACGCTCTTGGTTAACAGCATGCATTGAAGCAAATATTTTAGGAAATGATCCATGCAATTGAAGTTCATGTTTTATTTTCTTGAAGGAATTATAAGAAAGATTGGAAGTTTTTATAATATGCAACGTTTCAAGTGCAGTTAAACTGGGGATTTCCTCTTTAGCATAATTTTTGTAAACTTTTTGAACTAATGTTTTTGCTGAATCTTCATCATATTCTTGTAATATATTTTCCCAATATTTTTGAACAATTTTTTTCTGTTGTGTTTTGCCATAATCAGAAAATGATTTTACTTCTTTTGGTATAAGTGCTCTTTTTTCTCTTCTTCTATGATTTTTGGCTTCTTTTTGCATTTCTTTTACTTGACTTTGTAATTTTTCACGTCTTCCTTGATCAGTTTTCTGTTCAAGCTGTAATTGTGCAATTGTTTGATCTTTTTCAGCATTTTCTAATTTTAATTTAGCTATTTGTACATGCAAATCTTCATTTTCTTTGCGAGCTTCTTTCAGTAGGTTTTTAGGCAAATAACGAGCAAAAGGAGATTCTGGTTTTCTAAATGTTGGAGATGATTGTGGATTTCGAAATGTTGGAGATGATTGTGGATTTTGAAATGTTGGAGATGATTGTGGAGGTCGAAATGTTGGAGATGATTGTGGAGGTCGAAATGTTCGAGATGGATCCAGTGGAGCTCGAAATGTTCGAGATGGATCCAGTGGAGCTCGAAATGTTGCAGATGATTGTGGAGGTCGAAATGTTTGAGATGGATTCAGTAATTGTTGAGTCGATTTAAATTGCATTACTCCTGGATCATTGACTTTATCTTCTTTCTGCTGTCTCGGGAATTCAAATGGACTCTGCAAAATTATACATGAATTTAAATTAAAATCTTTAAGTGCTAAATAATTATCGCTAATATTACTTGAAAAATTGAAGTTATTGATCCAGTAAAACTTTGTTCAACATTTTCCCTTTTTTGAATTAACACAGAGTTTTTCTTTTTAAATTCTTCAAGATAACCAGTAAAATCTTTAAATGAATTTTCATATGCTGTTATATGAAGAGATAGCGTGCTACTGGCGGTACTTGAAGAAGCATTCAATGGCATTAACGTTTTGGAAGAACTTGTAGCAATTGTTGATTGGAAAAATTTCCTCTTTTCTAAAGTATCATTGGGAAATGGAAGTTTAAATCTCGTTCCTATATTATTTGCGAATTTTGATTCACTTTGAACAAATGAAGTATTGCTATTTAAACAATTTCTATTATGATTCAAATTAAGGTTACTAAATTCGTTTAACCATTTTCCATCTGTTCTTTGTTCATCAAATTCAATACATGTAACAGCAATAATCACATAAGGCTTTATAAAAATCCTATTTAACATCACTAAAAGGTGAACGATTAAATTATACAAACTCTGAACATTATTTTTTTATTCATTACAAAATAAATATAACGCAAGAAAACAAAACTCTTTCTCAAAATGATCACAAAACATGTTTGTTAATCATAAATCGTTCTAATAAAATAAAAAAAACCGTTTTTTATACAAAAATATAAATTTTTATCAAAAAATTTGCAAAAAAAATAAAAAAAAATCAAAGATTTTTCTCCAACGCAATTTTTAAATTCCCGCATTTTCCATGGCAATCAAACTCTTTTTGCCAAGAGACGGACCAAAAAAGTGACCGTTTTTCTTCAGCTCGGTTTGATGTGTTATCCGCTCGAGACCGAGTTCCAATCTGCAAAAAGTTTCGAATTTAAAAACGACACAAAAAAACTTTATAATTAAATATGCAAATTTTTTACTTGTAATATTAAAACAATTATCATTTGATAGAAAAAGCAACTGCTTACCTTAATCATTGGAATTTGCCGTCCTTCATGTGTTGTCCCAATTGGCATAACTCTTACTCGATCGGGATATGTAATTGCTAAAGCATTCAAATAATTTATTGTTTCCGCGAATGAATGATATCGAGCTAAATTAAATGAAATTTTTGTATTTTGCGGTGCATCTCGATATAGCTTATATCTTTGATATTTTGCAGATTCTTCGGCCTTTTTTGCTATCGCTCTTAAAATTGAATAAATGACCTTCAAAAAGTTTAAAAGTTGTTATTACTTTTCAACATCTTCAATCATAATAGTATGATTAATTTTTAAATTATCCAATTGTCTTTCGAAATCTTTTAACAAATCATCTTTTACCATTACATGCACCTGTTCTCCAACTATTGAAGGCTCTTTCCAAAAATCAAAATGTGTTGTATTTTCATATTGTGCATTTAAAAAATCCAGCTGATTCCTATTTTCAACTTTTACCCGTAAAACTGTAAACCGTCTAAAAAAGAGAAAAAACATTTTAAAATTACGAAACAAATTTGAAAAAATAAAAAAAACTTACTTTGAAAATACACCGTTTTTAAAAATGATAAAATTTAATAAAAATCCAACCAAATAATACCTTATATAAAACATAATAAAAAAATATTTAAAGTTTAATACCAAAGATTTTAAAGGTGTTTTTTTTATTTGTACTATAAAAATTATAGATATTTCAGTTTTACACCAAAGCTGTTGTCGCCATCCAGATTTTTAAAGGATAAATATTTTTTGAAGAAAAAAACACGTCTGTCAAAGCTTCCTTTTTACCGATCAGAAAAAAAACCGATCGAAAAAAAGTGAAAGTTTAAAGGGTTTTTGAAAGAGAATAGAAAAACCGGACGGGCGAAAGAATTCTGGAAAGGCAACCTGAAAAAAAATCAATTATTGAAATATATCGGTTTTTGATTGTGTTTCAATATTTTAAAATGAAAGGGAAAGTCGAGATCCGGGTCAATAATTTTTATCAGAAGGGGAAAAACTTGATTTTAATCGAAAAAATTGAATAAACATAAGTTTAAAGTTTTAATAAATAACAACAAAACGTGATAGACAACAAAAAATCTTAAAGAGATTTCGTCACAAAAAATTTCGGTCCTACAGCGATAATCTTCAACTATGATATAACCAGTATCACATTCAAAGCTACAATTTTTAAAAAAATGCTAAAAACTTTGCACAATAAAATCCTCAAAAAAACGTTTTTAAAAAATGACAAAAAATTTTATGGAAAAATCTTATGTATTTTTCCTAAACACATTTTTTTTCTGTGGAGGCGATAAAAAGAAAGAGGGGAGATATAATCAGTTTGGGATTACATCCTTCACTTTTTCTCTCATTCATCGGATAATCTTAGAAAAAAACATTCACGGTTGAAACTTTTTTTGCCTATCAAACAAATAAAAATTTTTAAGTTTAGGAGGTTTCTGAACAAAATATATGGAAAGAAAAACTAGACACGTTAAAAAATAGTATCCTATTCCGTTTTTTATTTGTTTGTTAAAAGACAAAGAAATAAAAAAAAAGCTTTAAAATGGCCAAATTTGAATCACATTTAATCGTCATTGAACGGGTTCATCATCCTTCTTCCCATAAACGGGGGGAGATATATATCGGACATAAAAAAATGACTTTTTAATTGCGTCATCTCTTTTGAATAATAAAATGAATGAATGAAATGAAGCCGCTTTGAAATATAATTCCTGTCTATATGATTCAACAAATAAATGTCGAAAAAAAGAAATTGATTTTTATACGAAAAAATTGGCTTAAAAAAGGAAATCAAATGAATAAGATTTTTTTGGTTAACAAAAAAAGAAAAGAAAGTTGTATTGTTTGTAAAGGTCATTTTTGAGGGTCAGAAAAAAGAGCTATAAAAAAGAAAACAGAAAATTTTGTAACGTTTTACTTTCAAAAAAGCAGAAAATTACAAAAAGTTATAATTTTAGCTGTAATGAAAATACAGCTTTGTAGTAACCTTTGAAACACTCCAACAAACATACATTAAAACAGAGTAATTTAAATGATAATTTTAAAATTGCCGATAATTAACTTTTAAAGCAAAATTATAAAAACCAAAAACCCGCCCTTGTTAATTTTTTTTAATTGTACGCCTTTTTTTGAACAACGAAAAATATTAAAATTAAAGTAAATGTTTTCAAAAAAAAGTTCCGCAACAACCTGTTCCTTTTCACATTAAGTCCAAAGAACATGGCAAAAAACAACTCCCAATTTTTTTAAATTTAAAAAAAAAACATAAAAAACGTAAAAAAGTGAAAGTAAAAAAGATTGTTTTATTATACATTTTTTTGATAGACATTCATTTGAATTCAGCCCCAAAAATAAGAAAAAAGTAAAAGGTCTATTTTATTCAAGTGGTCACTCAACGAACAAGAATAAAACAAATGAAGAAAAAATGGAGAAAATTTTTCAATTTTTTCACTCCTCAAAAAAACTGTCGCAAAAACGTAAGCGATTAACGCAAAATAATATATGAATGGTTTTGCACGATAAATATATATCCATCGAAAAAAAATTCGAACTTTTATTGTCGTTCATTGTCAAAAAAAGAAAGTGAAAACGAGGCCAAAAATAAAGGGAAGGAAAGTTTAAGCTTCTTCCCCTAAAGGGTGTTAAATGGATTAAATTGATATAAATGTATTTTGTATTATTTGTCATTTTTTTGAAAAAAAGTTTTTGGTTTATTTCAAAAAAATGCCAAAAAGTACAGCAATATAAAAATTTTTAATAATCTATTTAAAATTTTATTACTGTTGTTTTTTTTAAATATAATACAAAGACCAAAGATCTCTCCTTTTAAAAAACCCAAAAACTAGCAACTAAAAAAACTTTTTTAAACGGTTTTCATTCTGTTGAAAAAAGTAGCTTAAATAAACCTCAGAATTCAAGATGTTGATGAAGATCACCACTTTTTTTTCCGCCAAACTGGTCAAATTCAAATAATACTTATCTAGTTTGGTTTTAGCTTTCTGTGGTGTTCAAATGTTTGTGAATGACCCATCATTTGCTTGATTGTTTGAGTTTTGTCTCTCCGTCTTTTTTGAAAGTTTAAATTTTTATTTCAGCAAGTTTTTTTTATTACAAAAATGGCTGCATTTTTATTTTAACCGGTTTTATTTCATGGACAAATGGGAAAAAGTAAAATTAATAAAGCCCGCATTAATTTTTTTCTTTAATAAATTTATTTATTTTGAAATGAATTCTTTTTGTTTGAAATAATGTGTTTTCCTTCTTTGTCGAATTGAATTTTGACTTTCTTCCATTAGCTCATTTAATACTGTATTAAATACATTCGTATCCCTTCTTAAAAGATCACGAAATTTTGGATTTGTTTCATATTCATTTAAAATTTCAGCAGATCTCTAAAATTGCAGCATTAATTTATTAGAATTTGAAAAAAAAATTAAGAAATTGTTCCATACTTTGCTGACTGCACTTGGAATTGGGCTAAACCATGGATTTTGTGGTGGATTTGTGGGAGATGGATTTGGTGAAGGAATTTCAAGTTTATTAAAATCAATATCTGTATAATTTCGAATTTGGCTATAATGAGCCGGGGGTTCTTTTGTTCCATAAATGATTAAAGTAATATTATTTATAACACCTGAAGATGGAGAATTTAATTGTCCCATATCATTTATTTTAAGCTGCCATTGTCCACGTGGATTTTCACCTAAAAGAAAGTCTTTTTCGTGTTGAAATTTCTTTACAATTACAATATACCCCAATTATGCAAATTCGAAAATGGCCAAGATGGAAATCCGCCATCTGAATTATCATTTATTCTTGGCTTTAAAAGTCTTGTTCGAGTTCCAGCAGGTGAAGTTAACCAAATTTCAAGTCGTCCACGATTATTATGATTTATATCTGCAATTAGCTGAACATGTTCAATATAATTTATTTCATTTTGTAATCCGGCACATCCATCTGTTGTAAATGTTAAAACTGTATTTACTTGTGAGGCAATATCTCTAAAATTGTGTTTGGATATTAAACGTTCATTAAAGTATGTATCTGATACAAACCGTTTAATAAAACCAGGAAAATATGTTGCACATGAACGTTGGGGTGGAACATTTTGCCATGTTTTTGCTTGTCTAACAAATTCATATGCATCCATTAAACCAAAACCAAATTTTGAATTCATAATTAATCCAACACCATTCATATGCCATCCTTCATTTGCACGAAGTAATGGAGCTGGATTTGAAGTCCAAACACCTAAAATTTAAATACATAAATTTTTGAATTTGGAAACTTATAGCAAAGTATTTTACCCAAATGTTGTACATCTCTCCATGTCAATGAAGGACTAAAAAATTTTTTTAAATTATTTACAAAATATTAAATATTGCCATACTTTGCTTCAAGGGCAAGTGCAATAACACCTGCGGCAATTGGTGCAGAGGCAGAAGTTCCAGAATGACTTGTTGTGCATCGATTCATTGTATCAACGGTAGACTAAAAAGTTTTTTTTTAACAGAGAAATTTATTTACAACAGCACAAAACCTACAATCATTCGTTGCCCTCGAGCTCCAGATGAATATGTTGTTGTAATTGTTGAAGGACATGACTCAGCATACCATGGAAATGTGCCATCTTCAGCAGCAGAGGCAACAGAAAATGAAAACAATGAACTTGTATAACCATCACAATTGCAATCATCTTTATTCATTCCACCATTTCCAGATGCCCATACATATATTGATCCTTTACCTTGTCGTCCCTAACCAAATTAATTAATTTGTTTTGAAAATTCCAATTGAGACAAAAACTAACATATTTAATCCCTTTAATTAGCCCCAAAAGTGCCAATCTACCAGGACCTTCAACAGTTTTTCCATCATCATTTGGTCCCCAAGATGCAGAATAAATGTCAACATTTTCAAGGCCCATTGCTAATGCTTCACCTTCAAGCCGGTCAGTAATTCGACCATCCAACATTCGAACACCTGTAACGAAAATTTGCATATTTCAAAATATTGATTAAAATAAGTACCAGCAATTTTAGCATTATATGCAACTCCAACTCCACAAATTCCATTATTTGCAACCATTGAAACTTCACCAGCACATCGAGTTCCATGTTTATTATCTTCATTTCGAGTTGGCATTGGATCAAAATCATTATCATTTAAATCATATGAACCTTGTGGTTCATAATTTGGTGCAAGATCTGGATGTTGATGATCAATCCCATCATCCTTTAAATTTTAAAATTACATTTTTTGTCTTGCAACGAAAATTTTAAAAGACATACCAAAATTGAAACAACCACCCCTTTTCCAGTAACACCCAACCCCCATGCTTCAATAATTCTCATGTCACCCTTTTTTGAAGTATTAAAATTATGCTAAAATAAAAATCAATAAATTATTTTATTTGTTTTTTTTGATCGGATTAATCTCTCTCTTTTTTATGTCTGTCACCCACCATTTGCCACTGTTGTGGCCATAATGGATCATTGAACATTGAAAGATATCCATTTGGAGGATTCATCATTAATGGTGCACGTTTTGTTCGACGTTTTTCTCGTTGATGTTCAGCCCATGATACGACATTCATATGGGTTAAATGTGAAGCTAATTCTCCTCGAGATCTTTTTTGTCGAGAACCAGGTTCATAATTTCTTTCAAAAACATAAATATCATCAAATCCTCGAACTTGTCGCTGCAGTTTTGTATTTGTTTCATTTGCAATTTTTATTGCATTTTCAAGTCCTCCAATTACTTTTACAACCCATTCACCTTCATCCGATGAATCTTCAGAATCTGTATTAGGCTATAATAGAAATATATGTAAATTTTGAATATTAAAAAAATATTTTTCAAATTGAATCATGTTTAAAATTTGAAATCTGACAAAGTTATAGCAGCCCCAAAAGTATGTACTTACCTGATACAAAAGTTCTTGTTCATCAAATTGTCGCTTTTGAACAATTAATTCATTAATAACTTTTTCTAATAAATTTGTTTGACTATCATAATTTTCTTTTTGGGCAAAAGTTATTGTTGTTGAAATCAACAAAAATATCACCCAAAAACAACAATATCGAAGCAGCAGCCGCCCTCTCATCTGCTTCCCTATAATAGTAGTGATCAAATTTTTTATTTTATGATTTTTCGAATTGAATCTTTAATCCATTAAAAAAAAACAATACTTTTTTAATAACGCAATTAAACATCACAGACAAAAAAAAACGTTTTAAAAAAAACAAGAACGCATTACAACCTTTTTCTATCGACCCCTTTAAATTAAATGGATAGCCGAAGGGTGAGCGCAGAGGCTTCTCACCCAGCTTTCATTTCCTTTTCTTACAAAGGTTCAAAGGCCTGTTCAAACTCGCGAAAAATATTTCTTAAAATTTTCGCGTTTCCAAATGGCCAATAAAAAATATAAGCAATTACTCAACGAATCAGGGAAGTGAAAAAATATTATCTGCTTCGTTAATATACATTGCTTTTCACTTTTTTAAATAAAATTTTTTAAAAAAACAAAAACATTGAATCATCAACTTTTTGTTTTTACTTTTAAATTTTGCAACAAAAAGTTTTGAGAATATTTTTCAATTTTTATTTTTTGAAAAAAACTGTATGCAAAAAAATGCAACAAAAACATATATTATCAAAAAAAGAGCTAGTTTCGCGTGATGTATAAAATAAGAGGGAACACTAAAAAAAATGTAAGTGGGAAAAAAAGAGAAAGCCTGAAGGGAAAAGTAAGTAAGTAACTTCTCTGTGTGTGATGGTAGTGATATGTGAACCGGGGGACAACGACAAAAACGATGAGGAAGCCGCTTAACATTTCAAACAATCAACAAAAAAAACTAACTTTGAGGTTTTTTTGTTGGAAGAAAAAAATGGGGCTTGCGCAAGAAGAAGGAAGAAACCTGCTCGCGTCACTCTCGTGAAACATACTTTTTTTTGTTGACTCAATAAAAAAAAATATATACAGAAACATTCATATATATATTTGAGGGAGGAAAAAAAAACAGAGAAAAAAAGTGAATCAAATGTTGCCGGAAGAAAAAAAGTTTTTTCGATCATAGTTTATACTATAATCTAAAATTATCAAAAATGGCAAAAAAATACGGGTTTAAATTTTAGCTTGTAAAACATTCTTATTTATATAATATTTTGGTAAACGTTAGGTTATCAACTATTTTTAAGTCTTTGATTGCTGAAAGAAAAAAAAAGTAAATATTGGGAGAAAAAATGGTAACTGCAAAGTTAAATATTGGCCCAACAAAGATAAAAAAAAGTGGAAAAAGAAAGTAATTCCATGTTTACTCTCTAAAAGTATCCCTCTCTTTTTTTTAAATATATGGACATTTGAAATATATTTTTTCAAAAAACTATTAACTATGATTTCAATCCTTAAAAAAAATTCAATCAATTCCGTCATTAAACTTTTTTTATGGACCTCAAAAAAATGTGTGATTACTGATAACAATTTTTTTCCAACTTTTAAATACCTCATAGATTTTTAATACTTTTATTTCGTCATTAATATTTTTTGATTCTATGTTTTTATACATTCCATTAAAAACCAAAAAAACAAATATTTTGTCACCATTTTTTATTTTTAACCTTTAAATATTTATTATATTTTTGTAATATAAAAAATTGCATTTGCATAAAAAAAAACAAAACAAGATTAAAAAAAGAGATTATTATTATTAAATTTTAAACAAGTGTGCTGAAATTATTTCCATTTAAACCTCGAGCATAATGTCCACCAACTGCATCTAAATCATATCTTTCATCCATAGAAAAATGTGTTGGAACAATATAATCAATTCGGCAAATATGATAAAGTGATTGTACGGCAGCAAAAAGGCAGATGATTGAAACAATAATTCCAATGGCAGTTGCGATCCCTCTTGGAATTGATTCAAGTGTAACATAGTGAACGGTTGATTGAATTACTTAAAAATTTTATTTTAATGGGTTAGAATAATACGGTATTTGAAATTTGAAAATTTGATAAAAATGATAAACTGATTTCTTTATTGCATAAAGATTTTGATTTTTTTAAGCAATGTTTTTCAAGGTTATGAATCGCTAAATAAGGAAATTTTTAGAAAACTCAAAACCAAAGAAAAAGCTAAAAGTGCGAGTTTGTTAATCCTTAAAATTTTGTTCGCAGTTTCAAGTATTTTAAAAGTTAAACAACGATCTTTAAAAATTACAAAATTACGTTTTCGGTAAAATTTTTTATCCTATGATTTGTGCTTAACACAAAATCAATGCATTTTAATTTCAGCTAAAGATTTGAAAATCCAACAAAAAAAAAGTCCAACTAATAACCAAAATGTAAAATTTTATTTTGTAATTTCAATGTGAACTTTGATACATAAAAAAACATTGTCTCAAAAGAAAGAATAAAAACTTACAAAAAATAAAGCAAATAAAGCTTAAAAACCAAACAAAAACTGCAACAGTTCGAACATATTTTCCTTCAGCCAAAAAATTTAATGCTCTGAAAAAAAAAGTGATCAAAAGGATAATTACAATCAAATATGCTTACAATTGTGAACTATCAGGTTGATTTTTAACAATTTTAAGGGCAAAAAAAAGTTGAATTCCAACAACAAATAAAGTTGCCAAAGATGTAAGGAATGTTGACCAACTTGCAACAAAAGTTGATTGTTTAATAATTTGAAGTAAATTAATTTGATATCCAAGAATATTATTGGGTTTATCAGTTTCAAAATGTTTTCTATCAAAATCATATTCATCTGAGAAAGCATAGAGGTATCCAAAATATGCGGTTACAGATGAAAGAAAACAGATAACTGTCAATGATAAAAGGGCATATTTGAGCTTAAAAATAAGCATTTGAGTATTTAGAAAAAACTATTAAAAAATGCCGAATCTAAAAAATTTTTTACCTTATTTTGCATTCGGCATTTATGTGTTTCAAGTGGACTTTTTTGTAAATATAAAATTTGTGGTAATTGTACACTTTCACAATCACTTAAAGGAGCAGTTTTAAATGATGAAAGGCCATAATTTTGTTGCTGTTGTTTTGTTGGTGACATTCGACCATAGTTACTCTTCGACGGGGAAGATCTTCGAGGCATTTGTGGTGAAACTGACTAAAAAAAGAAACACGTATTTTTAAATTAAATTAATAAATAAAGTAAATTATACAGGATTTGTATAATCTTGATAGCGACGAAGTTGTGGCGTTGTTGGAATATACGATGTTCGAGTCGTCGTTGATGCAAAGCCCGGATTATTAGGGGACATTTGTGGCAATGCCATTTCTGAAAGCATAAAAAAATTTTTTGGGCAAAAGAATGGGAAAGATATTGACAGTCAAGTGGCAGCAGCAGCAGGTGTAAAAAAAATTGACGAAAAAAAGCGCGAAGAAAAAAACACAAATATATTCGATCGGATCTTTTTTCGATTACACAATATATATTTTTAGCTGCAAAAAAAGAAATGAAAGTTTACGATCGTCTCAAAAACAAAGAAAAAAATTTTAAAAGAAAGAAATTCAAATTTTGGCAACCAAACTTTTAAAGGTTACTTTTTTTGATTGTTTGCGCAGGAAAGAAACATGTCCAAAAAATGTTTTTTTGTTTAAACAAAAACATTTTATTTTCTTTTTTCACATGTTGTAATTACAAATATAATACATTTTTTTTTCAAATTGGGTTTATTTTTAACATTGAACCATTAAAAGCAAAACTCTCTCTTTTCTCCTTTATTCTTTATTAGCAAAAAAGATTTTTCACGCCTTTTTGAAATGAATGCCTTCACACAATTTCCTTTTTCTCAATCATCTACATCGAAATCTTCTTCTTTCTTCCTACTTCTATTGCACCTGCTTTTATGTGTCGATTGAATCTATCTCTCTCTCAATTTTTATATTATGCTACTGCTACTTTTCTTTGCTGCTCATTGAAGTAGTAAGAAAAAGGGGGAAGAAAAGCGGGGCATTTGCATAACCCAGAAAAAAAAGAAAGAACACTTTTTTCAAGAGGATCTTCTCTATTTTTTATGCCTCCTTAAAATATACATTTTTATTTCTTGAATTAATTGGAAAAGAAAAACCGCAAAGAATTTTGTTTTTTTTTTCAAAAATTTATGTTTAAAAAATGACCGGAAATTTCGGAAATATTTTTGCAGGAAAAAAGAGCTGTGTGTTTTGCAGCAAAAAACAAATCAATCAGTTTTTTTTGAGTACTCTTTTTTATATGACTAATTTTTTTCTTTTTTAAACTGACGAATGTTTCATAATTAGAAGTTAGGGCACTTAGGTGAAAGTGAAACTAGAAGTGGATTAATTCAAAATTGGATTACGACCATCCATAAAACGGATAAAAAGAAAATCCGCAAAAAAGGGTTTTTAAGGCATTTAAAGAAAAGTTCAAGAAGTTTTAAAGAAAGTGAAGTTGTAAATAACAGAAAGAGAACCATAAAAAATTCATATATTGCATAAAAAATATATAATCTAAGCAACATTTTTTTTAAAACAAAAAAGATAAACAAATGTTTGCTGCAAAAATTTTCAAAAAAGAGTGCTTTAAAAAATTAGCTTCTTTTTTCCTTGGGCAATAATCTTTTTTGGAGGAAGGCAACAAAAAAGATCAAACAGAAAATACCGCTGATGCTTTTAAAAAAACGGCACCTGCTTTTGCACGAGAAAAAAGATAACAGTAAAAAAACTTTTTTAAAGTGGAATTGAAAAGATGGACATCATCATCCAATTTTTGCAATTGGACAGCGGCCGAAATTCACACTTTTTTGAGAGACACGGGAAAAGCAAAAAAAAGTAAAACATAAAAACAACAGCTTTTTGCTTCCTTTTTTCTGCTTCCGTTTTTTTATAAATTCAATTCAATCATCGTCTGTTTTTTTACATCCCCCCTTTTTTCCCATCCCTTGATTTCATCCATTAAAAAAATTTTGCCGCCAATTGATACACGAAAAACAAAATGCATAAAACAAATGTTTGCAATTTATATAAATTTTTTATCTTTTGTTGATACATATAAATAAATTAAATAAAAACAAAACAAACTCAAATTCTAGATTAAAATAACATCTTAAAAGAAGAAATAACTCAATAAATATAATTAATTACTTCTCAAAGCAGCAACACAATCATAGACTTTTTTACACAGTATCAAAAAGAAAAAAATTTTATTCAGATTTTGTATCACTTGATGATGGAGTTGCTTCTTGTGGAAGGAATTCACGTGGAACACATCAAACCGAGCGGTCACTTTTTTGGTCCGACTCTTGGCAAAAAGAGTTTGATTGCCATGGAAAATGCGGGAATTTAAAAATTGCGTTGGAGAAAAATCTTTGATTTTTTTTTATTTTTTTTGCAAATTTTTTGATAAAAATTTATATTTTTGTATAAAAAACGGTTTTTTTTATTTTATTAGAACGATTTATGATTAACAAACATGTTTTATTCAGTTGAATGCGGTATAAATATGATTTAGTTTAACATTTATTGTTTTTTCTGCTTATTTGCAATTTACACAATCAAAGATTTTGTTGTCTTCTGCTGAGCATTTCATCAACCAAGTTAATCTTTCTTCTTCATCACGAGTTTTAATTCTTGCATCATATTTGTTGATAACTGGATGTCCACTTTCGATGGCTTCGTCAGAAAATGGAGTCATTGTTTTAAATTCTTGGAGAAATTCAGGACCATGTACAATCCAGTAATGCCCAAGTTGTTTAACATTAACATCGGGATGATATTTTTTCATATAATTAACAAAATGTCTCATATCAGCTTCAATTTTTTCGAGTTCCTTTGGTTGTTTAACTCCATCACCTCCCATATTACATTTTAGATCCAAAAATAAATTCAAAGCTGCAACAATGCGTTTAAAATAAGAATCTTCTTTAAGTTGATTTGGTAATTCTTGAACAATGTAATCGACCTTATTTCCCATCTTTAATAATTGCTGTCCTGTATATTGCTGGAAAAATGCTTGCTTTGTTCCACCGAATTTTTGCAAAACTTTTTCAACTGCTTTACCCAAAGGACCAAGTTTATGTTCCAAAATAAACTTTTCAATTTCTTTTTCTTCAGCAGAAATTTGACTTTGTAACTTTTTTAAAGCAGTTTGAAGTTTTTTCTTTTCAGTATCGATTCTTTTAAGACTTTGTTCTTCAGAAGGTTTTGTGGTTGAACAAATTGGACATTTCTTAAGCCAAACGCAACAATGGTGAAAATTTTTTGTGCATTCTTCACATGAGATGGTAACATCAAAAGGTAAATTTGAATGCGTTTTTTTTACAATACATTCTGGAGCATCACAAGGTTCAAGATTATCATCTGATTCAATACGCTTATCAAAAGCTTCAAACAATGAAGCAGTTAATAAAATCCCTTCAAGTTCTTCTTTCATATCTTTAAGATGTTCATTTTTTTTCCTCCAGTTTTTTAAATTATTACTTTTCAAAAGATCTGCAACAGCTTTAAAATCAGCATTAGCTGCATCTTTTGAGGTGGCGACACTTAACATAAGCTCAAAAAAATGACCAGCGAAATGAATTGTAGTATGAAGAGGTGGTGGGATATATTGCGTAAAAGGCATGAAATCGAATACAGGTAAATGATCTTGACATACTGCCCTATAAATGAAAATATTATACATGCCCTTTTTTAGGTAAAACTTACTTATTCATTTCAATTACTCTTGGAACATGTAAAGCATTAAAATCAAAATTTTTATAATTTGTATCAGCTGGTGAAATGCATTTGACGCAAGGTTTGCCGCATCTTCCATCCCTTATTCCAGCTTCCCCTTTTTGTAATTTATAATCAAAAATTTTGAAAAATCGAACTGGAACCATTCGTGAAACCCCATTTTGAGTAACTCGAAGATGAGTAATTGCTTGAAGCTGTGGAGAAAGACGTTTCCATGCAGCATCGGCATTAAATTGTGAATCTGTTGCTCCAAACATTGATAAATAAATTAAATTAAATGCTGAATTTGTTCTTTTATTTGTATTACCAGGTATAATGGCAAGTTTGGATAAGTCACCGCCTTTATCACCAGTAATTGCATACCATAATTCTTCTTCTCCTTTAAAAAAACGATTAACATAATTTCCAGCATCACAAGTATCGTCAAGTCTTTGTTGGAGAACTTGTTCAATCCATTTTAAAACAATTACAGTAACATCTTTTAATTGACCTTCAATAGTATCCTTCATTTTTGCTGTAAAACATTCAGTTTCATAAAGTTTGTGAATTTTTTGACGCTCTTGGTTAACAGCATGCATTGAAGCAAATATTTTAGGAAATGATCCATGCAATTGAAGTTCATGTTTTATTTTCTTGAAGGAATTATAAGAAAGATTGGAAGTTTTTATAATATGCAACGTTTCAAGTGCAGTTAAACTGGGGATTTCCTCTTTAGCATAATTTTTGTAAACTTTTTGAACTAATGTTTTTGCTGAATCTTCATCATATTCTTGTAATATATTTTCCCAATATTTTTGAACAATTTTTTTCTGTTGTGTTTTGCCATAATCAGAAAATGATTTTACTTCTTTTGGTATAAGTGCTCTTTTTTCTCTTCTTCTATGATTTTTGGCTTCTTTTTGCATTTCTTTTACTTGACTTTGTAATTTTTCACGTCTTCCTTGATCAGTTTTCTGTTCAAGCTGTAATTGTGCAATTGTTTGATCTTTTTCAGCATTTTCTAATTTTAATTTAGCTATTTGTACATGCAAATCTTCATTTTCTTTGCGAGCTTCTTTCAGTAGGTTTTTAGGCAAATAACGAGCAAAAGGAGATTCTGGTTTTCTAAATGTTGGAGATGATTGTGGATTTCGAAATGTTGGAGATGATTGTGGATTTTGAAATGTTGGAGATGATTGTGGAGGTCGAAATGTTGGAGATGATTGTGGAGGTCGAAATGTTCGAGATGGATCCAGTGGAGCTCGAAATGTTCGAGATGGATCCAGTGGAGCTCGAAATGTTGCAGATGATTGTGGAGGTCGAAATGTTTGAGATGGATTCAGTAATTGTTGAGTCGATTTAAATTGCATTACTCCTGGATCATTGACTTTATCTTCTTTCTGCTGTCTCGGGAATTCAAATGGACTCTGCAAAATTATACATGAATTTAAATTAAAATCTTTAAGTGCTAAATAATTATCGCTAATATTACTTGAAAAATTGAAGTTATTGATCCAGTAAAACTTTGTTCAACATTTTCCCTTTTTTGAATTAACACAGAGTTTTTCTTTTTAAATTCTTCAAGATAACCAGTAAAATCTTTAAATGAATTTTCATATGCTGTTATATGAAGAGATAGCGTGCTACTGGCGGTACTTGAAGAAGCATTCAATGGCATTAACGTTTTGGAAGAACTTGTAGCAATTGTTGATTGGAAAAATTTCCTCTTTTCTAAAGTATCATTGGGAAATGGAAGTTTAAATCTCGTTCCTATATTATTTGCGAATTTTGATTCACTTTGAACAAATGAAGTATTGCTATTTAAACAATTTCTATTATGATTCAAATTAAGGTTACTAAATTCGTTTAACCATTTTCCATCTGTTCTTTGTTCATCAAATTCAATACATGTAACAGCAATAATCACATAAGGCTTTATAAAAATCCTATTTAACATCACTAAAAGGTGAACGATTAAATTATACAAACTCTGAACATTATTTTTTTATTCATTACAAAATAAATATAACGCAAGAAAACAAAACTCTTTCTCAAAATGATCACAAAACATGTTTGTTAATCATAAATCGTTCTAATAAAATAAAAAAAACCGTTTTTTATACAAAAATATAAATTTTTATCAAAAAATTTGCAAAAAAAATAAAAAAAAATCAAAGATTTTTCTCCAACGCAATTTTTAAATTCCCGCATTTTCCATGGCAATCAAACTCTTTTTGCCAAGAGACGGACCAAAAAAGTGACCGTTTTTCTTCAGCTCGGTTTGATGTGTT
>CAWUHW010000002.1:1608129-1673872 GCA_963922195.1 Panagrolaimus sp. PS1159 | reverse complement strand
AATGAATTACTTCAAAAAAAAAAAAAAAGATTGTTGCATCTTTTCTTCTTCATCATTTCCATCGCAATCTTATAAGCTTTTTCACTAATCATTTGTTCATCTCCTTTCTGACACTTTTATTTCCCTTTAATATCCTTTGCAATATATTTCTCGCGGCTCTTTGAATCAATTCGTTTTGTTTTAACATGTATATTAAAAACATTTTTTATGTGTATATATATTTTCAGTTTCTTTAAACATGGCTAATAATGTTAAAGGAGCAGGACTTGCTTCTGCTGAAACTGAAGAAATGGCAAAAATCGTTAAAGAGAATGAATCTGATGGACTTGCTCCTGCTGAAACTGAAGAAATGGCAAAAATCGTTAAAGAGAATGAATCTGATGGACTTGTTTCTGCTGAAACCAAAGAAGCTGCACAAAAAAGAAAAGCTTCGAAACGTAAAAAACGTTCTTGCAAATGTGGAAAAGTATATTTTTTTAATTTCCTTTTATAATCTATAATTAATGTTTCAGGTTAAAAGGGATTTACTTGCATATTGTCTTGGACCAAATTGTCCTTATCAATGGGTTCATTTCTCATGTGCTGGAATTAAAGTCCTTCCTGAACCTTTCTATTGTTGTGATAGATGTAGAGATGAAGATCTTGCTGCAGCAAAGTATAACGAAGAAATCGAAAAACAAGAAAAAGCTCTAGAAATTGCTGCTTTGGTTGATTATGAATATTGCACCTGCAAAAAGGTAAGAATTATTTTTTATATATCTATATTATTGCATTATTATTTCAGCAACTTGGTGGTCAAATGGTTGAATGTGATCGAAAGAGTTGCGATACTGGGTGGTATCATTGTGAATGTGTTGGTTTAACAAAGATTCCTAAAGGAAAATGGGTTTGCCCAAATTGTAAAGCATTTTCTGAAGCAAGAAAAAAAGCAGCACAAGAAGATTTTGAAATACTTAAAGAAGCTGAAATCGATCTTACTGGTGTACCATGTCCTGAAATTACTGCTGAAGTATGTTTGTAATTTGAATATATAAATTTTATTTAACGAATTTTTAGGATGTTGCTGATGCGAAAAGAATGGAAATTGAATTGCGATCTCGACGAAAAGAAGCAAGAATAAATGGTGTAAAGCTCGTTAGAACTGTAAGATTTATTGTTTTTACGCTTACAAATAATTTTTTTTTTAGTGTGAACATTTATTAAAGTTGGCAAGATCTACCATCCATGGACGTGGCATATTTGCTATCAAATCTATCTCTAAAAATGCATGCCTTATTGAATATGTTGGTACTCTCATCCATCAAACAGAAGCTGATAGATATGAAAAGCAATACAGAGAAGAAGGAATAACTTCTATCTACTTCTTTACTGCTTCAAATGATCTTGTTATTGATGCTACAAAATTTGGTAACAATGCTCGTTACATCAATCATGCCTGTCGTCCAAATGTATACTCAAAGCAACATGATGTTGATGGTCAAAAGAAGATTTTCTTTCATGCAAAACGGCATATCGAAGCTGGTGAAGAGCTGACAATTGACTACAATTTCGAATATGATCCTTTACAACCAAGAATTCGATGTGAATGTCGACGACCTGGATGTCGTAAATATCTTGATCTTTAATTTATATCACTTTTTGTTTTTGGTTTTTTTATGTGTTGTAATACGGGTTTCATTTTTACTGAAGCTTTTTTTATGTGATTCATTTGAATAAAGATTTTATATAATACTGTAATTTTTTTGATTCCGGATATTTTTCATCGGATTTAAAGACGTATTTTGATATTTTTGTCATTAAGTAATGGATAAATTAATGACAGAAATATATTTAGGTAAAAAGTGATCTTTTTCCATGAAAAAATGTGAGAACCTTTAAGAAATTGTTTAAAAAATTTGATAAAAAGTGGATAAATATTACTTTCTATCTAGAATATTTTAATCGACTAAAAATGGATTATATTTTACCTGAAATTGTGTATCTGCGCTCTTTTTAGTGATTTTTTCAGTCAGAGAAAGAAAAGCAAAAGTATGGAAAAAAATACGTAGTGAGCACTCCCTTTGGTTGCTTAAAAAAAAAGAGAAAACCCTGTTTAAAAGAAATATAAGGATTTAATATATATATTTCTTTTTATTTAAATATTTGTCATTGATTTGGACTGATAACTCTAAAATAAGTCGCTGACAAATCACTGATAAAACAGTTAATAAAATCACCATTTGCGGAATCCAGTTACGAAAATGGAATGGAATCAGTGTTCTCGTTTTTTAAATTTACCGCCGTCGCCGTTTTTCCAGACGGCGACGGTGCCGTCGTCGGCATTTAGCCTATATTTCCCTTTGATCTTTTCCGATTACCGCCGTCGCCGTTTGCCGTCAGACGGCGACGGCGAATGAACACTGAATGGAATCCCAAAAAAAATTCGAAAATCCGTAAAATCGAAATTGTTTACTAATTAAAAGATAAAATTTGTATTTTTGGATAAAAAGATCGTACAAGTTTATGAATCAGGTTTTTGGCATTTTCATAAGAACTACAGTTGGACTAAATGATTTCCATGATTAAGAAAAGCACTTGAATGACTGGATTATCAATACCAAATCCATAATATTCGTTTCTATTAGGTCCAAAATATGGTCATTCAAATGGCAAAATGTTACGGTAATTATCCTTTATTTTATAAGAAAATATTACAATATAAAACAATTTAAAAAATAATACAAAGTTAGTAATTTTAAACGAGGAGGCTATATTATTCGTTTTGCGCGACGAGGAAGTTGTTTATTTTCATCTTCTCTTTCAAGCTTGTATAATACATTGTTAAGATATTTCTGTTCCATTTTGCCATTTCTTACATAACCATCAGCACCATGGGCTCTTTCATAATTCTTTGCATCAATCATTTGACGAGCTAAAAAACTCATTTAAGCATAAAACAAATATGCTAAAAAAACAAACCTTCATTCAAAACAGCTGATTTTGATTTAATTGTGGATGATTCAAAATGAACTTCTTCCATTTCTGATACTTCATGCAACGATTCAACAAGAGTATTCAATCGATGAATAATCATTCCAAATGTTTGAACAATCAAAATTCCCATAAGAAAGAAGATAATTCCCATACCAAGAGGATCAACTTTTAATGCTTCAGTTGTTTTGCCAAATTTGCCGGTTGTTTCATTCATTTTTGTCCATTGAAATCCTTCATATGGTATATATTGAAATGATAAAACATCTTTATGACGTTGAAGTAAAAATATTGCCAAAACAAGAAGACCATTCAAAATAATAATTGAAAAAGCAATACGATTTCGAAGGGCAACTAATCCACTTGCAATATTACTTTGTTCTTTTGGAGTTGATTCAATAGGCTAAAATACAAATATTAAATTTAAACAACGTTTAAAAGAACGTACTCGAAGGTATTTATCAATAAGTTGATCCCAAAACCGTTCTTCAGATTGTTTAAGTTTTCCACGATCACAAGATTGTAAATATTCACAATCCATCCAAAGTCCACGTCGAGTTTGTCCTAATGCATCAACAGTTACCAAAGATTTTGCCTTATCCGATAAATCAATTGTTCGAAATGGTATTGCTTCACTCTTTTTTCCTGCTAATCGACGTTCTTCTTCAGCAATTATGTTCAACATTGAAACAGCATCATGTGCATTAGTATTGTCATTATCTTTCTATAAAGAAATAGTAAAAACATAATTAGCAATCATGTACATACCTGAAGATTTTTAAGCAATCTTTCAGTTCGTTCCATTTTTCTTTCCAGTGCTCGAACGTTTTCACTTGAGGGTTGAGGTGGACGTAAACATGGAAGCATACGATAAATTATACTATCATCATTATCAAATCCAAGTCTTTTAACCCATTTTTCTCCAACTTTATCACTTGCAACAGCTTTACCAGTTGCTTTAGCAACAGCTTCACGAGTACCCCAATTAATAACATTCAAATTAATTAAAGAATACAGCGAAAGAAAAACGTATGTTGATGGAATCATCAAGAAAAATATTGAACCATATAAAATATTGGAAAATTCTTTCGGATGAATGAATGATGCAAATAAAAAGATTAAAACCATTGCAATAACAAACATCGAAGTTGGAGAAAATATTGCTAAAATATGTAGAATAATCAAAGCTGTAAAATACAGTAAGCTTACTTTCTAAAACAACTTGTTGAGTTGTAGCAATAAGTACGGCAAGCATAATAAAGGCATAAACAATTGAAGAAATTTTAGCAAAGAAAAGTTGAACCTTTGAATCAAAAACAAAGCAACTGAAGATAAAGATGCAAACAGGAACAGCATTATAAACTAAAACTCGTAAAGAATCCATTCCAAATGCAGCAACTTGAGCATAAACAAGCATGGTAAAAATAATTGCCGGACCAAGAAGTGAAAAGCCAATAACAAGCATTTGATAAAAGATATAAAGCTTTGAAATACTTGAATTATTTTGACAAGCAAGTTTATAATCAGCTAACAAATCAATAGTATTTGCAACTGATGAAGGGGTCCATCGACGTCTTTGATTAAAAAATTCATCAAAACCTTCAGGGGCATATGTTTCAGCATCTGCTCCAGCAGCATATTCAATACGGTATCCCTAAAATTCAACACAATATTATGCTATATTCAAGCAGCAAAGAACATACCTGTTTTAACATCAACGTTGACAGCCATCGATCTTCACCTTGATCATATTGTACATAATGACGAGGTTCATATGCTGTTTTTGTATATTTATGCATAATATTATCATCCATTAATGCACTTGCTCGGAAAAGCGAGAAACAACCTGGAGCACATAATACACAACCAAATACATGTTCAGCAGCTTTTTGAAACCAATGTGCAATTGCATATTCAAACTTTTGATACCATACCATAACTCCATCACCAATTGGATGAATGCGACCACATGCACATCCAATATCACTTTTGGTATTCATTAAATGCAAAAGTTTTACAACAGCTTCGGGTTCAAATTTAGAATCACCATCAATAGCCAAGATATAAGTGTTATCAGCTTGCAATTGTCGATCTTCAACACTTAAATGAGAATCCATAATTCGATGTCCAAGAAGATAATACATATACATAACTTGTGACCAACGCTTTTTATGACGAATTAATTGTTTATCTTTAAGATGAACAAAAAGCAGTGTTCCAGCTGGAAGTTTAACAACTAATCGACCACCATATGATGTATTAGCTAAGATACGAGACCATGGTTCATTTGCTGGATTATCAGTAGATCTAAAAGTTTAATTTTAAAAACTATATGGTAATAGGTTATGCACATACGCTGTTAATTCCATCAAAAGTTCAAATAAAAGTTTAAAATATTCATTTGGAATTCTTCCACATTCAGCATCATTTTCCCATGCATCATCAAAAAATATATGAACTTCTAACCGAAATTTAATAACATTTTGATTTTTTTCACCCAATCTCAAAGCATGTTCCTCATCAAGTCTATAAATGATAAAAGTTTATAGCCAATTCAACTTCTAATTATATCTTACTTCATAATAGATTTAATCATTTGAATCATTTCATTTCTGGTTTCATGCCAACATGTTGCACAAACATATAATGTCATTGTTTTATCAATTTCACTGTTAATAATCTTTAATGGTCCAACATGTGTATCATCTTCCAATTCATCCAAAATATCACGTTTACCAATAACATGCCGAAAAACAGTTATCGTACTTTCAATTGCACATCCATTTAAAAAGATTGGCAATGAATCAATTCTAAAAATCATATACAGTAGAAGTAGCGACCGTAAAACAGAGAAAAAGTTTTTCTGAAAAAAATTCTTTTTCATTTTTTTTCTCCGATGCTTAACAAAAGACTTTCATTCCATTTTTTTTCTTGCTGCAGCTTCTGTCTTCTTTTTTTTATAAAAAAGACCTTATATAACGGAAAACTCAATTATTTGAAGCCCTTAGGCAATATATGGTTTTTCTCCTCTTTCTCGAAATGAAGCAAGTGAAAACTAAGAAGAACGAACAACAAAAAAAAAGAAATGAGGAAAGAGGAAAAAAGATGGAAATGACAATGAGATGTTTTTGTTTAAAATTATTTAAAAAAGGTTAAATAAAATAAAAAAAGGATGCAATCGTTGAAACAAAGTAAAATATGGAAAATGATAAAACTAAAGGTCTTAAGGGGTAAACATCACATAAATCCTATTACTCAGTCGACCATAAAAAACTTTTTAACGTTTGTAAAAGTAAAACAAGGGCCTTATTTTATAAAAGCGATGAATAAAGAATCTTTACAGAAATAATTTAAAAAAATAAAATAAACTCAAGGTTGCAATTTTAACACAATAATCCACAATCCAAAAACTTGTTCAATAAATACAATACAACAGACAAAACACAAAAATGAGTTTATATTTTAACTACCCAACTTAACAATGTTTTTTTGTGGCAAGATTTTTCCTTTTCCCATTTAAGCCATAATCTATTACATTTAACAATCCAAGAGTAAAGAAGAAAGCTTATCAAAAACAATGAAAAAAAAGTAGACGTAAGAAACAAGAAAAAAAGCAAAAGAAATAATATTTTATGCATGACTTTCTTCCTTTTTTTACATTTTTTACTGAAAAAACATATCTTTTCCTTCTTTTTTTCTTATCCTTTTACGTTGTTTTTTATTTCATCTTTATTATTTCTGTTTCCCTCTTCTTTTTTTTGCGCTTTTAGCAGTTAACAGTCATCAAAAAAGTGTAAGTAGTAGCCGTTTTCATTTTCGTTTCATTTCTTCATCAAAAAAAAACTGAACGAAGAAGACTTAGACCGATGGCTTCCCTTCTTTTTCTTCAACTTTTTTTTCTCCTTCTCATAAATTATCTTTCTCTTTATTCCATTTCCATTTCATTTTTTTTTCACTTTTTCATTTCTTTAAAAGACATTTTTTTCTGAGACCAAAAAGAAGTTGTTATTGAGTGTGCCATCGTTGCTTTCGTCGTTGTTGAAGTTCGTTGAAAGCAAAAAAAAATATCATAAGAAATTTGACGTAGAAAAAGGTTCCTTTCCTTAAGTTTTCATTCTCTCTTCTTCTTCGTTTTTTGCTGTTGTTCCGAATCGACTTCATCAAATGCAATAAGAATGAATGAAGACGAGGAAAAATGGAATGAAGTTTTTTAAGAGGATAATATTACTGGGAGACTATAAAAATAATGTCCTTAAAAATGTGAAGACATAAAAATTGGGGAAAAGAAAAACTTTTCTTTTTTTGCAAAAATGTGTTGTTGGAAGGATGTTTCTTAAAAGAGATGTTAAACCATAAAAATCTAAAGAAAGTATACTGTATTCAAAAAAGTACGTTTAAAATTTGTTTTCTAATCTAAAGTAACTCAATCAGATTAACTCAAAGCTAATAAAGTAACAATGGATATAATGGAATTAAACAGGCATATCAACGAGTTCAACATCCATTGCTAAAATGCCAACATTAAATCGAAAAAATACAATAATGAAATACTATAGCATTATTTTTTATAACAGAGATGTAAAAAATAGAAAACTACTTGCAAAAATTAAATCTTTAGTTTTTGTGTAGTTTTCTAAAGTGAACACTGACATTCAACCGACCACTTCAAAATATTCTTGATGTTTTTATGTCTTTTTGTAGGGTTAGGTAAGAATATATCACTGTACTTAAATCAAACAAATGTTAAATTATATTTACTTAACAATTTTTAAGTACATTTAATTTTAGTTTTTACTTTTGTTGTTATTACAAGGAACTTTGTGAAATCGTTTGCTTTTTCTTTTTTCTTAAAAACTTTATTTTCTAAGAATGTCATTCCTTAATTATCTTAAATCTATTAAAAAAAATTTTAACGAAGAAGGAAAAAAACAGAAAATGTTGACATAAGGCTTTGAATATAAATTAAATCAAATAATGGTTTTAATTTTTCCATAAAAAAACGCTCTCTTCAAAAAATAGCAATAAAACACAATTTTCATTCTTTCATTTTTTGAGAGTTTAAAGACTTTTATTTTTTGAAGAAAAAATTGTTAAAGAAAATTGCCAAAAAAGTAAGTGCCAAACAATTCTTTTTTTTAAATAGCTCCAGAAAAGTCCACAAAAATGAAAAAGCCATCGCTCATGAATGAGTTTTCAATGAATGGGGTTCTCTTTAATTTTCCTTCTTTTGAATAAGTGGTAGAACAAAGATTAACTCAAAATGATTATTGATTTAAAAAGATCAAAGCTTTAGCGAGAAGCGTTTAGCATAATTGAAAAAATCTTCAATAAAAGCAGCTAAAAAGTTATGGACAAAACACAAACATATGTGAAATGGATTTGTATCCGCTCCTATTGATATAACAAAAACTATTCAGAATTGAATTTTCAAAGACTACTTTGATTTTTTTTAAATTATCCAATGTTAAATAAATTAAATCAAGTCATACATTTAGAAATTTGAAACACTACCATGAAATGAGTCGATTTCATTGATAAAAGTCAAACGTATAAATTTTAAAGCCAAAATCAGAGAATGACGTTTTCTATTTTCAAAAAAAATTTGTTCTTATCGGTTAAAAATCATTAATAGGATAAAACTAGCTGAATTAAAGTTAAAAATTTTAAGGACCGTCAAAATTGTTGACAATGAAGTAATACAAAAGCTTAGCGTTTATACAACACACAATTAAAGACGTGCACAAACAAGCGACTCAACAAAAGTCTTTAAAGAAATTCAGAACATTTAAACTAAATTGATCAATGATAGAAACCTTTTAAAAACCACAAAAACAACATTTAACATAATTGTTCGATATTTAAATTGGTTTCTAAATAAATAATTGAACATAAAAAATATGTAACTAATAAAGTTACGTATCGATAGATATTAAAAAAAGTTTAAGCTGACAAAATTTTTTCCCTCATGGCTCTCTTTAAAGTATAAACGATGAAAATATTATGTCGATTAAAGGTGACACAAAAATATAATCCCGCAAATTTATAAGAATTTTCAAACATAAAATAATTACAACTTAAAATTATAATTACCTTCTACCATATACCATTGGTCCATCAGTGGCAACAACATCTTCCATATCCTTTTGTGAATCATAATGTTTCATTGGCGACCAATATCGAGAAAAGATTCTTCCAATCTTCGACATTTTTGAAAGAATTAAACGGCTTTACAATATATTTCACACAATCACAAAAAAGCTCAAACTCAAAAATATTTCTAAAAATAAAAAAGTAATCGAACGCAAAAAAAGGCAATCACGAACGTAAAACTTTTATTTAAAAAAAGTGTGGTCAAAAACAAAATTTCATGAAAACGAAAAAAGAGAAAAAAAGTAGATTGGCCTCGAACTGAGAGTTAAAAAAAGTTTTTTTATTTGTTTTTTGTACACTTTAAAAGGAAAGGTTTGCGTAAAGTTTGCAAAATTTAAAGGCAAACGTCGAAAGTAAAACGTAATCATGTATTTCTTTTTTTTGGTGAGAAAATCATGAGTTTAATATAAAAAATTGCATCTTTAAATTTTTTTTATAAAAAAGCGGTGAAAGTAAATTGCAGCCAAAAAAATGAGTAAAATAAGAGTAATAAAACATGACTCGCATGTTTTATTTTGTCTTTTTAATCTTTTAATACTTTAAATATCTGAGACGCATTCGGTAAAATTGCACATAAAAGCAAAGGATGTTCCAGGTCTTTGTTATTAGACAGATTAATTTTGAATTTACTTGGAACTGTGATGAAATCTAGCATACATCTAAAGAAAACTGAATCAAGAAACTAGATTAAAAATATTTTAATGAAAAAAAAATAATCAGGTAATAACTAAAAATTTTAACAAAATTTGCTCATCTAAGAATTAGGATAAAACTCAAAAATCATCAAAAATTGCATTGCTTATTGCAAAAAAATTCTCTTTATATTTATTTCAAAATAGTTCAAAACAATTGATCGGATTACATTTTTTTCTTCTCAAATCTTTCACCCCAAACAGAACAGCCAAAATTTAAAAAAAAACTCGTGAGTTAAAAACGCATTTTTTTTCACAAATTTTTTTGAGCAGACTAAAATGAGAGTGAAGGTTTTACATTTCTAACTGCCTTTCTTTCATTTTTTGCAGAGCATCTAACTTGCCATAGTTTAAGTTAGTTATTTAGTTTCCAATCAAAGATCCCTTAAAAATTTGTCCTGAAACAGCTGTCAAATTTTTCACGCTGTATTAAATGGCGATTTTTTCGCAGAGAGTTAAAAAAAAGACGAATCACATTTAATTTTTTACAAATGTGAAACAAAAACATTGAAATGTGATACATTTTAAATTTTATTGTTTTTTTATTTTGCGGTAAAAAATTTGTTTTTTCTAAGAAACGTATAAGGTATTTTTTGCAGAAAAAACTATCATTGACTTGGAAAAACGTTATCTTAACTAACCATCTACAACATACAGTAATCCAAAAATACAAAAAAAAAGCATTTATAAAATATAATTTAATTTTTAAACACAATAACTAAAAGCACTGAAAAATTAGCAAAAAGATAACCAACGATTTTGCTGAAACAAAAAATAGAAATTGAAAAAAACCTGTTCAGTTTTTTGATTAAATTCTTCAAAAAAATTGATGACTCAACTAAAAGATATTCCTTCTCTGTGTTCCTTCAACTATTAAATGCAAAATTGGTCATCAAAATGAATGAATGCAAAAAAAAGAACAAAAATGTTGTCTGAGCTTTTATTGAAAGAAAGACAAAACGAGCTCGAAGCAATCAAATGGTTATCAGTAAAAATGTGATCTGCAAAGAAAAAAAACAAAACACTTTCGATGTGTAGATTATTTGAATAAATATATTAATTATTTAGCATCAACTTATCGGAACATAAAAATGTTTGACATGTTCAAATTGAGAATCTTCAGAACTATGTCACCCAAATAATTTTCAAATAAATGCATATAAAAAACTATTTTACCAAAAGAAAATATCAGGAAGTAATACCCTCGAAAATTCTGACAACAAAAACAACAAAAAAGAAGCTAATAAAAAATTTATACACTACAAAAAAAAGTTGCGTTGGAAAAAAGAAAAACATTTTTGAATATTTTATTGCATTCAAAAAACGCGAAAAAACATTAAAGAATGGGTTTAAAAATTGCTGTTGTTACATAAATGCTGATTTATAATGTTTACAGCAAGTTTTTTCGGCTGGTGGTTATGCCACGTGTTACTATTAAAAAGAGTATTAAAATTTTATTTTGCGCAGATCAAACACAAGGTTTTTTATTTTCCTCAATGCTATGTTTATGAGATTTTCAAGACCAAAAAAGGGTAGAAGAATAATGTGATTTAAAAAACTCGCTGTAGGAGGTAAAACGAAAAGTTTTAAAGGGAAGCAAAGTGAGGTCCAAAATTTGAAAAAGACTAGTATAAAACAAATCTAAGAAAATAAGCTATGCAAAAAAGCTATTGTAAAAAACAGTTTTATTTTTATGTTATTTTGCTTTGTGACGATATTTTAAAACAAATCTGTAATACTCCCCCCAAAATCTAATAATCTAATATAACCGGAAACAATAAAAGCATCAAAAAACCAATAATTTTATCAAAATTAATTTTTTTTTCTCCGGAAACGTTTACTGATAAAGTTTAAAAAGAAGAAAAACATAAAAAAATACTCCTTTTCCTTGATAATGAAAAAATAAAAGAATAGTATTTTGCAATAACTGTGACTAATCAAAAAATATAATAAAATATAAAACCAACCGTATTGAAGTTCTTTTATTGGGTGAAACATTATTTGGTGTTGGGGGTTCAACGAGAGGCCGGTCAGTTGTTGAACAACTTGCTTCTGATACTAAAAAAATAAAGAATATAAAAAAAACAAAAACATTTTTATTTTTTGAATTAAAAATTGTAGCAACGTGTTTGAAGCATAAACTTTTCGGTTTTCATTATAAAATAATTTGTTAACTTTAAAAATCTATGATAAAAGATAAACCTATACAAGCAGATTGTGGTCCTAAAGTTGTACGAGATGGGCACATTAGTGTTAAACCACTGATATTTGTTGGGGATTCTAAATCTTCGCTTTGTGATAAAGTTCGTGATGATCTTGATGATGAAGATGAAAACCATCGTTTACGAAATGCAAAAGACCACCGTTGCTTTTTTGATGAAGATGTTTGATTATTTCCACCTGGTGAAATTGGATTATCTGGAGATTCTGTTACAATTATTGATGCCCGTTGATGTCTTGGAGATTCATCTGTTGAAGTTCGGGATGAAGTTGGTGGAGTTGTTCCAGATGAAGTATCAACGGTTCGGGATCTTTTCATTAATTTTGACATTTTGTTTTTACGTTGTTTGATGGTCTATATGTTTCATAATTATGATAAGAAATATAAAAATTAGACGAAAAAGGGACGCGGTTTTATTTGGTACAAAATGATATAATCTCGTTTTATTTTATTACTAAGAAATTATTTAATTACATTTTTAATTTAAAAAATTCTCCCTTTTAAAAACTAATAATTTATCAATGACTAAACTTTACAAAACAATAAAAGCAACAGAAAAAACTGTTTGTCAGTTTTAAAGACAATGAATTCATTGAGAAAAAAAGAGAGAATGAAATAAAAAAGAAGTGCGTTTTTCAAAAGCAACTGTAAAGTCATCAGATTTGCCTCTTTCACTTTTTTTTTGTTGCTATCCACGTGAAAAGAAGAGGATTTCCAAACTTTTTTGGATAAAAAAGAAACTTAAAAATGTTCCTAGTTTGTACTCTCTCTTTCAAGTAAATATAAGCGCAACAAAAAGAATTGAAATCATAAAAAAGTCAATAAATTATGAAATTGGGCAAAAAAAGATCTTATAAAGATTTCAACAGAAATGATCCAAGTAAAAACGTGACATTTATTTAAAAATCAAAATCAAAGTTAAGTTAAATAAAATTACGCTTAACAAAAAAGTACAAACCTAAACAAAGCTTCCGAAAAAAACAATGCAAAGAGGCAACGTTTTTAAATAAACAAACAAAAAAAATAGACAAAACTGATGACTTAAAAACGCACACATGGTTTTCAACCCAAAAAGCAGCTGGAAAATTATTCAAACACTTTTAAAACATATTTTTTTCTCTTAAAAACACCTGGAAAAAACTTTTTGAAAATTGAATTAAACAAGCAATAACCAAAAAATCAAAAACAATTTTGCATCTTTTTCTAATAAAAATAAACGTTTTGCACAAAATGAAAGATTTAAAGTTAAAAAAGCAATTAAATGAATCATTTAAAGCATAGAAACAAACGAATGTTATTTCATCTCTTTTTTTGTGCCTCACTTAAAAATTCGTTTTAAAATTTAAACCAAAAATCAATGTCAAAAGGTGTTAAAAAAAGTTTTTGGAATTATTAAAACATCAAATGGGAAGAATAACAGGAAAAAATATGTATGTAAAATTGAATAATGTATATAAAAATTAATGAATGATAAAAAAAAGTTATGTTTTACATGGTTGGAATTTATGTATAAAAGAGCTAACAATGACTCAATCAAAAAATATTCCTAATAAGGCTTTAAAATGTTAAACAAAATTCAATTATCAATTGATAAAAAAAATTGGCAGGAAATTGTTGAAGTAACTATATAATCTTGAACCTCACAAAATTACCTCAAGGGAACAACAAAAACAAATCGGCTAAAGTAAGCTAAAAAAAGGTAAATTTACCAGAACTAAAAAACATTTCTGTTAAAAAAAGTAACCAAAAACTAAATCACTTCAAAAGAGCAAAAAAAAGAAGAAAGATTTCTATACACAAACTTTTTTTTGCTTTGTTTGAAAGTAAACGGAATCAGCAACGCAAACGCGTGTAAAAAGTTTGAAAATGTAGCATTTAAAAAAAGATCTCTCTCATTTTTTCTTGCGCAAAATAAACCAAGTAAAAACTTTTTTTTAAAAAATTTGTTGTTTTTTCGTTCATGGGTTGCTACTAAACATAATATCTATATAAAACTCAAAAACCCTTCTATACTTTTTTTTGCTCACTCCAGCATTCTCATCTCTATCAACAACAGAGCCACCAATAATAATGTATGGCGCACTTGGTTCTTCCTCTTTCTGCCTTCTTTCCTGTTGGTGATGCAGATGATGGAAAAACGAAGATATAAAAATGTGAAAAGAGAGGGAAAACATATTTGAACGTTAAAAAAATATGAAAAAAAAACTAAGCGGGAAGGTAAGGTAAAAAAAGGGGGCTAATGTACACAAAAAATAGAATAACATTCATCCTTTTGGTTCTGCGTTGAAAAAAATATATATAAAAATACGTGTGCGCGCAAAGCATCCAAAAAAATGGGAAGGGAAAGCATGCATCAAGAGCGCATAAACGATGATGTCGATGAAGATGATGATGATGATGGGAAGTAAGTCTAACGGATGCTATCCTTCTCTCTTCTTTTTTTGTTTCGCTTTTAAACCCAAAAGTGTGTGTTTTTTTCAAATTTGTGTAAAACAAAAAAGCAAAGATTTAAAATGTAACAATGAAAAATGAAAAAAAAAGTTTTTTTTGCAACTACTTTTAAATTTTTGAATGAAAAAAAGTAAAGAATGGAGGAAAAAGCAATGGTTCATTGAAGATAAATGCGGGGGGTTTTTTTGCAAAGGCTAAAGGTACAAGCGGTTCACATTTTAATAAAGCATCTCACAAAAAACAAATTCCAAAAATTTAAAGAAAAACACAAGAATTTAAATTTTAAAATAATTAGGGAGTTTGAAGCATTCATTCTTTTCTAGTTCACTTAAAAATTAAAGGAATGCTTGTACTTGTAAACTTAAAATAGCTATTATGGAATGAAAGAAGGTTTTCAATGTATTAATACTGGAAAAAACGATAGTAAAAAGTAAAAGAAATATCTCGTAACTGAAATCTTAAAATTATCAAACCATCACATCTTTAAAAAAAAGACAACTTCCATTAAAATGCCAAGAAAATGTCTCAAACACAAACGTTAAATCTTTTAAAAGTCTTACATTGCCTAAGGGCTTATTTAAATTTTAACAAAAAAAAAGGATGTCTACAGAAGCCATATACTAGAATAGCCAACAAAAGCTATAAGTAATAATAATTATTAACAAGACTATCAACATTTAATTTAAAAAATGACATCAGTTTCTCAAATCAACATTTAATCTATTTGGTTTTCAAAAGCCTTTTTAAACCCTATAAAAACATGTACATATAATTTTTCTCCTTTTTTTAACCTCAATGTATCCAATATATAATTGTTAGACATGTCTTACAAATAAAAATTTCAAAGGAAGCTTAAATGGCGCTTAACCTCTTTCTTTTTTCAGAAAAGCTATCATTATGTCACATTTCAAGAAACTGCATTCAATTTTTTTTTGACAATGTTAAAAAAAACGTAAATTATCTTAAAGTGAAAAAGAAATAAAAGAAATAGTTTCCTTTTCAAGAAAGCAAAAAATGCTTCATCAAAAACGAAAATAAAGAAAAGAGTTTCAGAAAAAAAGATAAAAGAAGAAACTTCTTCTTTTTTTTCACACGGAAAAGATGCCGCTTCGTTTTGCCACTGTCAAATACAATTATTCGCGCTTCGTTTTTTTACTTTCATTTTTCGGCACAAAAAAATATGTGGAATTTTAGCAACCTTTTTTTTTTCTCATCATGAGGAAGAAAAAAGAAAAGAAATAAAAAAAAAGCAAAAGTAAATCTTAAAGACAAAAGATACAAATTTGGAGTGCAAACGGATGCTTCTGAATGGAATGGGGAAGAAAGCTTGAGAAAAAAAGAAAAAATAGGGTATTGAATTTGCAAATGGGAGAATAAAAGAAAAAAATGAGATTAAAGCTTAAATTTAACAAAGAATATAGATCATGTAGCCGTTACAGTAGAATAAATGTCTTGTTATTAAAAAGATCTTACATAAACCTTTTAGGAATAAATTTTTATAAGTTTCAACAAGTTTTTTCAACAACGTGAATATTATAATATGTATCGTTATCACCTTTTTTTAAAGTTTAAAAATAATATATTACTTATTCGAGAATTCTATGATTGAGACAATACTCTGCAACAAAACATTCCATAACAAATATTTGAAAAAATTTGGTAATAAAACTGACGCTACCCTGAGGGTGGAATGAAAGAAGATAATTAGACAATTTAAATTTAAATTTTGAAGATGCTTTCCAAATGCAAATATTCCAATAAAAATAAAAGTTGATTAAAATTTTTTCAAATATCCACAAAAAAAGATGCAGATCGTCATTGTCTCTGTTTTTTTTGAAAAAAATGTAAATAAAAATTTCTTACGTCATTAATCTCTTTTTTTATTTTAAATTTTGTTAATTTAAAAATTTTTTTTTATTTTTTTGCAAACCATGGAAAAAAGAAGCCCGTAAGCATTCTTGCAAAGCCACTTCTTATAGCCGTTTCTAAAATAAGAGGCTACAAGGTTTAAAAAAATGTGTTGCGCCAGTTTTGGAAACGTCATAGAAATACGATAAGATTTATAAAATGAATTCGCCAGGATAAGAAAATGATAAAATTACTAATTTAAATGAAGCATTCTTGTATAAACCAGTAATACAAGACAAAGTATAAACATTACACCCTCTTAATCTCAAGACGAATTAATTTCCAGAATTAATTTCTATTAATGCAACTACGAATTCTGCACATGTTTTCAAAAGTTCAAAAAAGAAACTGAAAGACTGTAAACGCGGAAAACGAAAAAGCCTTTGAGATTTTAGATTATAATTCTTTTTCCCCCACTGGGTAATCAGAAAATGAGAAAAGCCGCTTTCCACAATTAATCCTCTCTGATATCGATAAGTGATTATTTTTTCCCTCCTCCATAACTTCAATGTTGAGAGACCTAACAATTGTTAAAATTTATTTAAGTTTCTTTCGCAAGTTTAAAATTAAAAAGCTTTTATATAAGTTTAAAGTAAATAAAAAAATTAAAGTAAACAAAATTTTTTTTTTAATTTTAAACTTAATATTGCTGAGTTTATTTTTTCTTCAAAAAATAAATGCAAAAACAAAAACGGCAAAAAATTTTTAAGAACAAAAAAAGCGTCAAAGTAAATTTCAATTTCCGTTTTTTTTATTCAAAAAAGGTCTTCGGCGTTTTAAATTACGCCCTTTTTGTTGCTTTCATCTTTTTTAAACTCATTAGATGTTTAAATTTTTTTCTTTATTTGCTGTACTAAAATTACTTACAAATATTGTCCTAAAAATTTAAATATAGCTCGGGGGCCTTAAAACATTGGAGCAGCATGAACCCTTCGATCTTAAAGCTGAAAAGTAAAAAAAAAACTGAGAAAGAAATTATGATAAAAAATACGTCTATTTATCAAGTTCAAAAAAGATGACAAATCTTTAAAAAAATTCTCCACAGATTTACAATATACTTATTAGTAATAAAACGAAAGAGAGAGAAAAAAAAGGAAAATTTGTAAACAACCTTTTTTCTGAAACTACAAATTTTTAAATGTTACGTAAAATCATTACGCCCTTTAAAAATATCCAGCGAAACAAAATTGAGACAAAAAAATGTCTAAACAAAACATCTGGCGAACAAACGATTGTCAGAAATAACATTACAAATATTCTAATTCACACTCATGTGTAAAATTTTATAACACCCCATTGTTTTATCCCATAAAAAAGCTATAGTCTTTTATTTTATTGCTCAACTTTTTCCTGAAAAACCAGTAAAGTCTGCCAGCTTTTGTATCCTTTGTTTTTATGTGAAATGCCATCGCCCAATAAAAAAAGAGAAGAAAACTAAGCATTGCAAAAATCAAAACAGTGCTTTCTAAACAACTGTGTGAAAATGACAACAGATTTTTGGTGTAATATAAAAGAACTTGTTGTAAAAAATTAAGGGGATGTTAGAATTGAAATAAAGGAAGAAAACGTTTATATTTATTTTTATAATTACATTTATTGAACAACGAAAAAGGAGAATTTTATAAATTATTAAAAAAAGTAGCAGTTATTATTAATTATTTGTTTTTTAACACTAAAAAAAGTAAAAAAATTTGTTATACAAATGTTTAAAAAATTAAAAAGAATTTTTCCGTACTCGATGAGATTCGAACTCACGCGGGGAAACCCCAATGGATTAGCAGTCCATCGCCTTAACCACTCGGCCACGAGTACAGCGAGAGAAAGGAGTGGAGAAAAATATGTGTTACTTTTAAAAAGCGTTTAGAAGAAAACTAAAATCGCCAAAATTTGATCGAAAAAAAGACGCAACATTTTTTAAAGCATAAAATTTTTTTAAGACTTCGCTATTTACATTTTTGAGTATAGCACAGCAAAAAATGGATCATGTAAAAAAAAGAGAGAATAAAAAATCAATAATTATATGTTCTTTATTTGTTTTTCAAAAACACTACTTTAAAGAAATAAAATTGTTGTATGCAAAAATATAAGAAAAACTGCAGAATAACTCAAAAGCAATAACATTTTTACAATTCCTTAATATAAATTAATTCTATAAAGTGTCTACGAAAAAAAGGATTATCAAAATATATTTTATAAGAATATTACAAAAACCTGGAAAACTGTAGCAAGAATTAGTGTAAAAAAAGAACATACAAGGAAGCTAAAGCAGTATAGTCAAGACAAAGAAAGTGAAGGCACAATTGGCATTAGATCTTTAATAGCTTAACAAAAAGAAAAAAACTGAACTCTTAAAAAACAACAAATTCCATCCCCTGAGGGGAACAAAAAAGTCACTAACATCTTTTCTCACAGTATCATTTCTTCTTCTAAGAATAAAAAACAATAATATATAATGGCGTGAAAATACGTTTTTCATATCCAAAAAAGTAGTAATAAATCCGCAAAAATAAGTAGCAAAACTTTTAAGTTGAAAAAAAAGACTTCCAAAAATGCGATATTTTCTCAAAAAGAAAACTCATTTAAGAAGATATTTTTTTATTAAATAAAGAATTGATTGTTTATCGAATAAAACATAGAAATTAGGCTTTTAAATTGTTTATATGTTTTGCTTCCTCATTTCTACGACATTGAATGTTAAAGAAAAAAGCTAACGTTATTCAAATATGAAACAATGAAAACAAAGTTTATATAAATTAGGTCTAAATGAATAAACATTTCTTGATTAATAAACTCAAAGCAATCAGAAAAACAACTATTTTGACCAAAAAGGAACATTATCTCACCTCTTCGACTAGTATAATTAAAGAAATAGAAAAATAAAAATTTCTAATATAATATATTTTTTATTAAAAGCTTAACCTTTATTTGCAAAAAGACCAAAAATACTAAATTAGCTTTTTTTCTTTAAACTTCAAACACGAAGCTACAAATAGAAAATAGAAAATAAATATTAAAAACAGATGTTTTTAATTATTTTAAGTTTTAATATAAATTTAAAAAAAAAAAGATTTTAAACACACCATTGTCAAGTGAAAATAAAATACGATATGGAACATTTCCACGTTTTGTTGATGGCTTTTTAGTTTCTTCATCAATAACTGCAACAGCAACATATTCTTGATCGGGTGTTGCAAATCTATCTAATAACTGAAAATGAATAAGGATTATAAAATTTGTGCTAAATATCAATCAAATAATAGAACAATTCATAAATTTTAATGTTTGATTCTAAGCAAGAAATTTTTTTTTTAAATTTGTAAATTGATTTGCATAAAAAAATGATTACAAACTAACTTCCACTTTATCACCCTGTGAAACGCTGATTTGATCTTGATCTTTTGCAATAAAATCTTCGTTAATAACAAATTGATCTGCATTCTAAAAAAGAGAGTATAATATTAAAACTGAACATAACTTTAGAGTAATTTAATGAAGTTTTATGTTTCGACAATGTTTTTTAAACCCATGTTTTATTCTTGTATGCATTTTATGTGTTTAACTTTTAAATCTATTTTTTACCCCTGATGTTTCAGTTTTTAAATTTTTGCAATTTTATCAATGTTATTTTCCCTCTGAAAAAGTTTGTTTCTATTCATTGACGTAAAAAGGGATCGAAACATTGAAAAATTTTTTTGGTGCATGTAAGAAAAGATATGCAGATTATTGAAGCATAAATAAATTTTTTTTAGAATTTCCCAAATAAAAAATGCCAAAAAGCAGAAATGTGCATTTAACCATGAAAAATATGATTGATGCTATTTCAGCTTTTTTTTTCTTGTAGCAAAAAGAAACTTTTTTTTATTATTTCAAAAATGATGTTTTAATTTAAACTTAAGAAAAGTGGTAAAAATATAAACTTTTTGATAGATAAACTAACTCATAAAAATCTATTTAAAAAATCATAACAGAAAAATAAGTGGTTAATTAGTTCTGGACTTTAGAGGGGTTTATACTTTACCAGTGCCACAACTTCAAAAAAAATTAATGGGGGTGTCCTTCCTTATAAATTTTCGAAAAAAATTTCATTTTACCTAGTATGAATTTTAATTTTGTATGGAAATTTGGACTTTGATGGGATGTCCGGACACCCTCGACACCCCCCCCCCCCAAGTTGCGGGCCTGTACTTCATATCATTAAAAAACAAAATATTTTTTAAGTCCAAAGAGATTAACCGTCTGTACCATATTTAGATTACATTATTAAGTAAAGATTAAAACAAATTAAATGTTAATAATAATGTCAAAGTTTGAATTAAAAATGCAAGAATAGGTTTTACGAATTGTTTCTTCTTTACTGTAGCTTCCAAAAGACTAAACAACATTTTATAGACAATTTTTTAATCTCTTTCTGTTAATTGTAAATTTTTAGGGTTGGATTACCTTGCTTATTTCTCTTGAGTGTTGTAAAAACCCTTGTAAGCCTTCTATCATTCCATTTTCCGGCATCCTTTTAAACTCAAACTTTAAAATTCTCATGTGCCATAAAAACAATGTTGGTTAACAATTAGTGTCCTTCCGGGAGGAAAAAAAAAAGCGTGTAGGTGGATTTAAGATGTTTGTTTTTAAAGGAGAAAGAAAAAAAGGAAAACTGCGATTAAATTGCAATAAAAAATTTAAAAAATTTAGTTGCTTTTTTTTATTAATGTTATTTGAGACATTTTCCTTTTTAATTAAGCTGACGAATTTTTGGGTAAAAAATTGTGTTGTGATTTTAATTAAAATTCATTGATTTTTAATTTTAAAAATTAAGCTCATATACTTTTTTTCGTAACAAAATCCTACTGTATTTAAGTTTGATATCCATTTTATTTAATCTCAAACATCAACTTTTCTTTTGTCCTTTTAATAACCCAATCCCTAATGTATCTCATGTTTTTTGTCTTAAAATTAAAAATAAATATACTAAATTGATATATCAAAAACAAAAAAGCTAAAATTAATTGCCATATAAAAAATGGATTCTTGGAAAAATGAGTTGTAAAAGTGTATAATAATAATAAAAAAGTACATGAGATACATATTTTAGAAAGCTAATTTCAAAGAATATTTTTGGAATAAATTATTAGCGACTACGTGAAAGATGTAAAAGAAATAAAGGGGTTGAACAAAGCTTTAAAAATGAAAAGTCATCAAAAAGATAAAATCATAAATTAAAATATTTAAATAAAATTAAAAAATAATTTTGCTAATAAAAATCATTTTATTGCTGGACTAATTTATTTATAGCATTTATGATTTCTTATACTTCTAAAACCAGAAACATTAATTATTTAAAATTGAATTTTGACTGTTCTTTTTTTATAGCAATAAATCAATGTTTCCAAAAAAAGAAAAAATTTACCTTTGAACGTTTATCACCCCGAAATGATGATGATAACTTTTTTCTCGCTCGATCATATAAACTTTCGGTTCTTGTTCGAATTGAACGAAAAGATTTTGAATATGATAGCATCACTCAGATTTTTTAAAAAAGCAAATAAAATGTTGTTGTTAGCTTTTTCGTGTCAAATAAAATAAGAGGAATAAATTAGCATAATTAAAAACAAATATTTCGATGGTCTTATTTTTTTTAAAGGGAAAATAAAAAATTGCTGAAAGTAAAATTTTTTGTTAAACAAAGAAAAAAATGAAATGAATCAATCTCGAGAAAAAAAGGTAGAAAACGAAGAAGAAGGAGGAGTATGAACATCAACAGCAGAAAAAAATATGATTGACTGAGAAAAAATGTTTTAAAAAGGCAAACATGAAAAACAGAAAAAGGGAACAAAATTATGTGAAATGTGATTAAAAAACTGTGAATCAACAGAAATTTTTGATAATAAAAATTCTTAAAACTTTTGTAGAAAAAAATTAGTTTTAATTGTAAAAGAATTATTTAATTAAGTTTCCTTAACTTAAACAGAAAAGAGTTTTAATGAAGAAACAATGCATGAAATCGTCACCAAAATAAGCTTAATATAAAAAAAAGAATTTTTCTTACTTTTTATTTTTAAAAGGTTTTCTTTTTTTATGGGGTGTTTGAATGGATTATCGCTGGCTTTGATGGGTTTCATTTTAAAAGTGTTGGAAAAAAAAGCAGTGAATTGCTTTTTTATGGAAGAAGGAAATGGTCGCTTTTAATTGAGTAATTTAGTTAAAAAGGGGTTATGTGAAAACAAGAAAAAGTAAAACTGCCTATTTCGAAAATATATTTAATGCTTAACCAACAATAAAGGTAATACCAAATCACATAACAGAAATATTAGTAATAATATTTATGTTATACAATCTTGGTTATATTCGGCTACGAATTTGTGCTAGTACAATTTAGGGTTTAACAAAGCTACTTTTATGTTTGAAAAAACAAAAAAGAACGCTTTCTAAAAGTCAGAATAAATTTAATAAAACAAAAAAGATTTAGCTTTGCAAAATTCTTTAACAACAAGATAATAAAAAAGCGCATAAATTAAAAGTAAAGCATTCGGTTGTTTAATAAAATTGTAAAAGCAAAATTAGAAAAAAAAGTGTTTTTCCTTTGAATAAGCGGTTTCCTACGGTAATAAATGTTTAAATGGGCCTTTGAACTATATGTCCAAAAAAGGAATCTCTCAAAATTGTGCTACGCTTAACTTGATTTTGTTCAAATCTTTTTAAAAGCGCACAAAAACACAAAAAAAGTATTTCAAAGTTTTTAAAAATAAAAATTTTTTGGCAAAAGAGCAACAACATTGAAACACAGAAAAAAAATGGCAACAATCTTTTTTCCCTTTTGTTGAAAAAATGAAAGAAAAGCTCCTAAGGGCATCAAAAAATGAAGTAAGGTTATTCCTTTTCTGTTTTTTTATTCTTCTTTTTTTTGATACTTTTAGCTGCTGCAAAAAAAAAACAGAATAGAAACAAGTAAGATTCTATGACCAAAAAATTTATGATGCAAGTGTTTTTTTACTCAAAAAAAACGAAAAAAAAGGCGGAGCAATTATTTTTTTCATACTTCATTTTTTTCAGAATTTTATATGAAAAAACTTTTTTTTCGAATATAAAAGAATTATATTATGGTTATAAAAAATGTATAGACAAGAAAGGAAGAAAAAGAAGGCCAAAAAAGGCTGTAGGCGAAGAAGAAGATGAAAATGGCAAAATGTCAAAAAGATAAATATTGTTTTGACAAAAAAATATTTGAAACAACTATGCCTACTAAAATATGACGATAAAAATTTTAAATTCAAGCAAAAAAAATAGCGTTGTTTATGGTTATTTTTTATTGCCTGAACTTTTTTGGTAGTATTTTTAAGAAAGATATAAGGAAATAGAATGAGATTTATAACAGATGTTTTCAAAAAATGGGTAGTACTTTTGTCGTTTTTTGGCACCCAAAAATTTTCTGAAAGAGACAAAAACAAATTATATTTTTGGGGTGTTACCAAAATTAGGCAAAAATTTCTTTGAGAAACAAAAATGCAGTTGTTTTTTAACAACACTCAAAAAATTTCTAAATATCTTTTTCCTTATAAACAATCATTTTCTATGACAACTAAAAAGAACAGCATTTCCCAAATCGCTCCTTAAAGACTTTTCATTTTCGGCATCTTTTGTTTCTTAAAAAAAGACGAGAAAGAAAGAGATACGCTATCATAATTCATGTTTCTGAAAAAAAGAAATCCACTTAAACAAAAAGTCAAAGAATGTAACAAAAGAAGCCTCTCTTTCAAAAAAGAGAAAAAATAAAAATAAAAGCAAGCATGTTTGCTACCAAAAAATGTTCTTTTATCTACTTGTTGTCAAATGGAGAAAAAGTGTTCAGAAAAAAAATAGAGAAAACTAATATAATAAAAAGCCTTGGTTTTCGAAGTTTTTGAATAAAAATTACATTATTTAATTTTAAGTTGTTTTGACAAAAAAAGCACAAAAACTGTAAAAAAATATGTGCAAAGTTTATTTTTTATATTATTAAAAATTGGCCTAAAATGCCAATTAAAAATGACAAAATACGACGAAAAAAAGTCGTCGAAAAATGGGATTTATAAACTATGTTTGGACTTGTTTTAACCTTTAATTCGGAAAAAAAAGATTACGTCGGGATTAAAATTTGCAAGAAAAAAAACGAGGCACTGAAGGCTAATTTAAGACTTCATTTGTTTATTTGCTAGATGTTTCCAAAAATAATTGCAAACGAATAATTTAAATCTAGTTCAAATTTACATAAGTAAACGTATGCAAAAATTTTTTGTAACCCCTTTTTTCAACATTATATTCTATTTTTAAAGTAAAAAAGATTTTATTCAAAAAGCACAAACTTTAAATGGGCCAAAAAAAGCAGACGAAAAAAGTTGAAAATAAGCTTTCCATTACAGTATCAGATATATAACTAATTTTTTAAATTACACAATGGCCGGCAACATTTGCAAATATTATATTTTTCTTTTTGTTAATACTGCTATACTTTGCTCATTTATCAATTTTTTCTTAAAAAATTGAATAAATTTGTAAAAGCGAAAACAAAGTGTAATATTGAACCAGAAAAGCGGAAAATTTTCATATGCTTAATTTCACAATTGACAAAAAAAGAGGCGTTCAGTTTCTTGATAGCTTTCCATTTTAGAACATTTGGTTTAAATGTTAAAAAGAAATTTTATTTCCATTCCCATTTAGCTTTATTTGTTTTAAACGAACCTTTGCTTCAATTTCCAAAGCCTTTTGATCTAATTCTTCATCGACTTCAATGGTAGTTTTTGGATCATCTAACTCAAATAATGGGCTTGCATCTTTTGAATCATTTAAATTTGCAAGATTTCCAGGAGCTGATGCAGGAGTCTCTAATGGCAAGGATGGTGTCTCAATTGGAGACCACAAAGGCATATGTGCAATAAATTGATCTCGAACTCGATGAAATAATTGTGAAAGACGACGCATTGCCCGACGTGTTGAAGATCGTCGACTTCTTGGACGATCAGATGGTGATTCAAATTGTTGTGAGACAGCTCGATATGGTAGAGTTCGACGAGTTGATGGTGGATGAATTACTGAAGTTGATGAAGATGGGGACTCCAAATCCACACATGGAAATGATGTTGAAGATGGCATGTCTGAAAAAAAATATTATATAAGCATTTGAAATTGAAAGCATATCAATAAAACCGTGTATAATAAAATGTGATCGCATTCATTCAAAGTAAAACAACAAAGAAAAAAAATGAATGAATGAAAAAAGCAAACGTGTAAAATAAAAATATAAATTTCAAAAATATCTAACAATCAACTAAACTCATGTTTTACAACATTTTTTGTCTTCTTAAATATCCGCGATAAATCTTTAAATATTTCTTTTCTCATTTTTTGTTGGAATTTTTGTCGTCGGCATTTCCTTTCTTTCCTTTGTTTTATCTATTATATATCCCTTGTAGAAAATGACTCAACCAACGCGAAAGTTTCTCAGATAATTTTGAGCATTTCTTTGACGCTAACAATTAAAAAAGCAAAAGCTATAAATAAGCAAAAATTTAAGGAATTTTTATGTGAAAAGTAAGGAATAAGTCGTAAGGAAAAAATTTACTGTAATTATAACAAGTCTTTTGGATGAAAAAATAAAAGTTCACTTCCAAAATAATTGAAGTTGAAGTTTAATTTAAAACGCAAAAAAACAAAAAAGCTTCAAAAAATAAGAAAAAAAATAAAGGCTATCGTGGGATATATGTTTTTTGGAATGACACTTGAGTGAATCAATCTTTTCCTTTTTTCTTTTTTTTGTTTTTATATCCAAGTTTACGGCTGCTGAAAAATTCAAGGAAGCGTCACCTTCTTTCTTTTTCTTCAATCACTTGCGCAAAACTTAATAATAGTATATTTACAAAGGAAATGGATCTCACAAAAAAGCTTGTGAGACACAATAAATAGAAAATATGAAAAAACACAGCAAAAAAAATCTTTCATTTTTAAAGCTTAAATTTATTTTTGCGTGAGATCAATTTTTTCAATTAAATAAATATTTTGTTTGACAGTGAAACTGCTAATTTAAGATTATACCGTTAAATATATCGTCTTTATGTAGCAAACTATCCTAATTGTTTAAAAAAATTATTTTTTAAAGATATCTTTAAACAGAAGTATTAAATGATAAAAATGGATAAATATTACTTTTGACCTTAAAACGTATTACTTTTTACCTTAAATTCAGGTAAAAAGTAATACGTTTTAAGGCAATTAAAAATTTAAGGTAAAAAGTAATATTTTTAAGGTTAAACTTAATACTATGCCGATAAAAATACGATTTCAAACAAAAAGTTATGACACAATAACCACCATTTTTTCAGCAAATAAAAGCGCCAAAATGAATTTAAAAAAAGAAATCAAAAACAGATAAAAAGAATATTTTTTTCTTTATTTTATGAATGATTCAAGCGTTTTTGCTTTTTAAAATCAATAAAAATAAAAAAAAAGCAAAGAAAAGTTTAAACTTTTCGGGAAAAAAGAGCAAAACAAATTTTTTTAGGATCATCTTGATAGTGATATTTTTCTTTCACGTTGATCAAAAAAATCACCGGCTAACAACAACAGCTGCTACTTTTTTGTTTTTCCTTTGTTAGATTCGTCTTTGATAGATAATTGCCCGATTTGCTTTTTACTCGCTCGCGATCTGTCTTGCATAACGAACTCGCTTACTTGTTTAAAGGCAAGAAAAAAAAGTATAAGCTTGAAACTGATTTAAAGGAACAAACAGCAAAAAAAGTCAGTTGCTTCTTTATTTTTATCGGTTAAAAATGAATTTAAAAAAGACATTGATTTCGTTTAATCATGCAAAAAGCAAGCGAGATTTTATGTCATTTTTAATACAAAAATATGGTAAAATTAGCAGTTCTATTGTAATATTGATAATAGCTTAGTATTTAAGGAATAAGCTAAAAACTAATAATAAGGTCAAATAATAATAAAAAACAATTAATTAGAGAACTTTTTTCAGCAATATAAATCCAAAACATATTACACTTATTCTATTTTCACAGAGGAAAATTAAAAACAAATTTAGCATTAAACGATATAAAAGCTGACATCAATGGTTTGTAATCGATGAAGGAACACAGAAGAGAGTGAGAAAAAAGAGAAGACAGAAACAACGAAAGCAAAAGAAAAGAAACAAAGTATTGTCCTTTCTTTTTTTAAAGCTAATTAGAATAAAACGCGTACAATAAGAGCTAATTTTATTGTTTAGCATCAAAAACAATTTATAACAAAACACAAAAAAAAGCAATGAAAGTTCCAAAATATTCGTTAAAAATGAAATATATTATAATTTTTGAAAAATATTGTTTCTAAACTCTTTGTATCCAATTTTAAACAAAACAAACGCTTTTTTTTAAAAAAGAAGAATAAACTATTATCTTCATTTTTGACGCTGAAAAGTTTTATTAATGTAATTTATGCTTTTAAATTATTTTTTACACATGAAAGCATAAAAAACCAATGTTCATTTTTTGTATAATTTATTGGTGTAACTTTTAATATAAAAGTAAAATATTATAATCGAGAATAGTAATGTATATTTAAAAGAAATGCTAAACTTTTTTGACATATCGATATAAAATTCAACGTAAGTAAAATAAAATTTGTATCCAAAATATATTTTTCAAAAAATAGTTCCAAATTATTTTATGCAGTAGGTTCATATTTATTATGAGTGCTTCTGTCTGCTGTTTTGCTTGTTAAAGCTGGAAGTGGTACAGTTGAAACGCTTCCAACGTTTTGAATTCCAATCATTTTAAACACTCTTCTTCGAATACGTTCATTTAATCCAAGATAGATAACTGACGGTAATCCTAAAACATATTTAAGTATAAAAACCTTTCATGTATTTTTTATACCATGAATGCACATCCAACCAAATTGTGAAAATTGCATAATTAATTTTGGTGTTGGAAAATGTTGTTCATAAACGTAAATTAAAGCACAAGAAAAATTCATAAATGACATAAGAAAAACTTGAATAAATATTGGCTTTTCAGAGAATGAAAAAGTTTTTTGGCTTGCAAATTTCTTTTTGCATAAACTTATGACAAAAATTATGTAAAAAAATGCCAAAGCAAATGCGACTGCGATATTGTGGATAAGATGAAAAACATTTTTATACTAAAATAAATATAATTAAAACTGAATTTTAAGGCTGTAATAATTTACCTCTCTTCCAGTTTGTGGATATCCCAAATGTGGATTAACAATCCAAACACCGTATAAAGCATTGAAAGTTAAAGTGTCAGTACAAAATGCCAAAATTGTAGCATGTAAAATAGAAAGTGCAAACCAAAGATGGGTACGATTTTGTGTAAAAATACTTTTGCACAATGATGGAAATGCCATACTCAAACAACGATTAAATGCCAAAATTACTGCCAAATCACTTTCAGCGACCCAGATAAACAGTGCCATCATACCACCAAAAATTTGAAGAGATGGAAACGAACAAAAAACGGTTCCTAAAATTGCAAAAACACCGGTTAAAATTCCATTAATTGTTATTGCAACAATATCAATCACAGCGATATATGCCATCATTTTGTAACAACTCTCTTTTTGAAAAGTTGGTTGCCATAAAATTGGTATTACAAGCATATACATGATCTAAAATCAATCGTTAATTATCATTTGTCAGGTTTCAACAAAGATTACCTCAAAGATCAACGCTCCAACAATGAGAACAATACCATAAAAAATATCTTGTCGTTCTTGCAATGGATGAATGTTTATATCATAATAGGAACAATTGTAGAATTTTTTGTAACTTTCAGGATTGAACAAATAATGATTCATGGTTAGCAGCAGCTGTTAACCTGAAAAATGCTGCATAACAGAAAATAAAAAAAAATCAAAACTGTTCACGTCATTTAAATCAAAAGTTTCTGGCGCTTTTAAAGACTTGAAATGTATAAGGGTGTTCCGTAAGTTCGTGCCGCGCTTTGAACGGCTGGAAAGCCAGAACTTTTTCATCAGGTCAGATAAAAAAATTTTGTCTTAAGATTTTGCTCGTCTCATCGAGTTATACAAAATGTTAAGACAAAATTTTTTTATCTGATCTGGTGAAAGAGTTCTGGCTTTCCAGCAATTGAAAGCGCGGCACGAACTTATGGAACACCCTTATAAAAAAATAAACAATACGGGAAATATTTATGCCACAGCGGAAACTGTATTCAGAAAAGCCATTTAAATTTAGAAAATAGAATAGTTTTATTTCCTTTAAACCCCAAAATAAGACTCCATTAAATAAACTAAAATAAGCAAAAGTATTTTGTCAAAAAATGTAATATTCCGTTTTTTTATGTCATAAATTTGACAGCAATTTACTTCTTGCTTTAAAAAATAAGCTTTGTAAGTGTCACTAAAAATGTCTGATGTGAAAAAAAAAACTAAATTAAAAGCTCAAAAAACTATCCTTTTTGTTTTTAAAAAGCATACTGTATCTATTGAAAATTTTTAAGCTTTACACTTTAATCTGTTAACATTTAAATATTTAAAAAAAACTAAATAAAAAAATCCAGAAAATTCTGGAACTAACCGTCCGTCGCCAACTTTCTGCTCTATAAATGAATCTAATAATTCAATTCTCACAAAAAAGCAAAATTGCACTTTTTAATATTAAAGAACAATACAACAATTTAAATTTAAAGTCCACAATTCTAAAGCAAATAACTTAATCCGAAAAATTTTTCTAAGAAATAAAGTTGTCATTCTGTTTTTAAGGCAGCCAAATTGTTTTTAAAAAACAATACTATAATAAAGAGTACTTAAAAGAAAACAATAGACTTGTTTTTAAGACTACAAAAATAAAAACATTTTAAGTTCTTGGCAGAAATCTCACAAGGGAACCTTCAGGATTGTCTCTGGAGTTAAGGCCCCATATTTTGGGTAATGATAGTACTCCTGCAGAATAGCATTGTGAAAAAGTATGGGCTGCCCATGGGCCCTCTTCTGGATTTAACAGACTTCTGAAGTTGACAAATATATCGTCGACCAGGGGGTCGTGGTTATAAGGAGAAAAATCGAAAATTTTTGTTTTGCTTTTTTTGTCATTCAAATTGCTTAAAACACTTATTTATGCAATGTTTTGACCGATTTTGGCATTTTATGGCATCTGGAGCCATTTTTTTCGTTACTGGATTCTGAAGGCCGATATATGGGAAAATCCATTTTTTGCAAAGTTTTATTTAATTCCCCGTATTTATAGGTTTTCAAGCATGGGAAATTCAGTGGTGACCTTTATTTTTTACAATAGTAATATTTTCGTGCCAAGATTCTGATTTTAACAGAATCTGAAGTTATAAACTTTCGTCCAATAATATAAATTTGTTTTTGAGCTTTTTTAAATAATTCTTTTTATTTCATACGTTTTTAATCACGGAGAATTATGCAACATAGTCTAATCTTGATTAAATGTTTTTGTTGCAACGTTACCTATTCCTAAATTGCCGTTCAAAGACATGAAATTAAACTTTAACATTTTTAACATTTTATCTGGTAATGGTTTATTTTAATAATGTTTTCCTTCGATTTATATAATTATGTTAAATTGTTTTCACTGCAATCTAATGATTTACAAAATGCTTTTTAAAAAATAAGTAGCTGATGTTTTTCTTTTAATGACTTTATCTATAGATGTAATTCTACTTTCTGTCCGACATTTTCAAGTGAAAAATCAATACATTGCATTTTTCATTTTTTGACAAATATCTATAAAGGTAAGAATGATGCAACTAAAAACAAACAGAATGAGCAGCATATACTAATAAAATGTGGCAAATCATCGCGCCAGATGTTTGAGAATTCATTTTTTAACTTTCGAAAATGGAAAAACATTTTCTTGTCGTTATTTTTCAAAAAGATGGTAGAGTTCAAAGTCTTCGTGTTTTTTCAAAGTTCGTGTTTGTCAAGGTCAACAACAACGAGCATTTATTTGCTGTGCAAAATGCGAAAAAGAATTGTGTTTCACTCATTTTGTAACAGAATTACATAATTGTTAATTAATCTTATGTGAAATCAAAATATGATAAAAACATTTAATCAAGATTAGACTATGTTGCATAATTCTCCGTGATTAAAAACGTATGAAATAAAAAGAATTATTTAAAAAAGCTCAAAAACAAATTTATATTATTGGACGAAAGTTTATAACTTCAGATTCTGTTAAAATCAGAATCTTGGCACGAAAATATTACTATTGTAAAAAATAAAGGTCACCACTGAATTTCCCATGCTTGAAAACCTATAAATACGGGGAATTAAATAAAACTTTGCAAAAAATGGATTTTCCCATATATCGGCCTTCAGAATCCAGTAACGAAAAAAATGGCTCCAGATGCCATAAAATGCCAAAATCGGTCAAAACATTGCATAAATAAGTGTTTTAAGCAATTTGAATGACAAAAAAAGCAAAACAAAAATTTTCGATTTTTCTCCTTATATCCACGACCCCCTGGTCGACGATATATTTGTCAACTTCAGAAGTCTGTTAAATCCAGAAGAGGGCCCATGGGCAGCCCATACTTTTTCACAATGCTATTCTGCAGGAGTACTATCATTACCCAAAATATGGGGCCTTAACTCCAGAGACAATCCTGAAGGTTCCCTTGTCAGGTACTTTGTGCGAAAAATATTCTTAAAAAACTTTCTTTTTTTTCCTGATATTTAAAGCTTAAAAAAATAAGGTCAAAAAAGTTCATATTCAGTATTTTTATAAATAATATGATAAACAAAGTGTTATATTATCCAATGCAGGATAGTTGTTACAAATCTGTGTTAATCATGACATTTAATATAAATTTAAATTAATTTAATGCATTTCGTGATAACTGTAGTATTTGTAACTGATAAAATTACAAAGAATGATTTAACTCATTTTTTTTGATAAAAAACATGGAAAGCAATAAGAAAAAAGAATTTTTAGTGAAAGATTTATTAAAATAAGATACCAAAAAAATTTGTGTTTATATTGCTCACGATAATTGTAAGCAAAAAAAACAGACACCTATAATTCTTTTGTTTAAAACAAAAACATTTTCGAAGAATTGGCATTCCACTAAATACCAATATTATAAATGTGTGATATCAAAGTAAAATTACTTGGCTTACTATTTTTTTAATGGCATAAATCGAAAACACATGTTTCTTTAGTTTACTGTATCAAAAACAGAAAAAAAAGCACATGAGATTTTTATATAACCATTTTTTTAAATAAAAGCAATATTCTTAAACAAAAACACACTTTAATGAAAAACTATGAAGTCAAATTTATTCCATTTATTCGAAAAAATGAATGAAAATTAAACTTTTACACCATTGAAGGTCCATTAAAATAATATAATTAAAAAACTTGATAATATTTAATTCTTTTGAATTACTGCGTCAAAGTTATCTTAAAAGTGTGTGGGACAGTGAACGAATTTGTTTTATATATTTTTTGGCACCAAATAATAAAAGAAGGAGGTTAAGCAGGAAAATAATATTATTTTTAATATATTCAAAAAAATTGTTTTTTGGGCATTTAACTAAAGAATAGCTGAAAAGAAACTATGTCAAAATATTTTTTCCTCTTTTTTGTTTTTTATATATTTATTTTTTGGATTAATTGAAAGTCAGTTTTTCAATATTCATTCATTTGTCAAAAATAATATTAGTTTTTGATGAAATTTGATCAAAAGTGCAGATTAAAAAGGCCTATTTTTATTGTTTTAATACCGTATGCCTTTTTATTTAATTTTTTCATAAAAATGAATTTATTGAATTTTGTAGTCAAAATTTTTTTGAAAAAAGGAAAAAAAGATTAATGAAAGCTTTCAATTGGAAACACATTATATAAAACTTTTCATATTCAGTAATGACGTACGCCAAATTCGAAATTACGGTATCTTTCAAGCAAATTCCACTATACTATTAAGTGGTGCCATAAAAGTAATCTTTTGAAATCTTGTGAGGAAAATCTGTATTAAAATTACATATATTTAAAAAAAACATTAAATTTGTCGAATTTTGTGTGGTAATATAATTTGAAAGGTTTTTCTGATTTTACACAAAAATTAAAAATATCGCAAAGATAAAGTGTTTTGGATTTAACGAGATTTAAATTTACAAAATGATTTTCCTTTGAAAAATATGTAAATTATGGGAATGCAATCCCGCTTTTTATTTTTTTATGCTCTCGAAATTATGTGGGTTGATGCACTTTCAATTCTCCAAGTAATGGCACATGCACCATCATTCATACGAACAGTTTGAAAAATGGAAAAAATGCACAATTTTTTGTTTTGAAATACAAATTAGCATATGCAAATTTTTTAAACACAATGAAACATCGTTCTGAATCATAAGAAAAGTATAGAAACAGTAACCAGTTCTCATTTTAATGTTTTTCTGACAAATAATTATGTGATAAAGTCCTTTAAATGTTTTTTCTCCGTATTTTTAGCGAAGCATTTTATTTTTTATACAATATATAAAGCATTTCTCAGAAAAGAATTTATTTTCTTCCCAAAATGATTGAAAAATGCGTGTCTGTCAATGGCGTTTCTCCGGGATTACAAAGTATAAAAAGTTGAAAATAATTAGAAAAATTAATCATGTGTGAGAATTTGTTTATACAACCCTAAAATCTGTAGTTTCTTAAATACTTTCTTGTTATTTAATAATATTAAAATTGTTATTAGTACCTTATTTTTATTTCACATTCGCATAATTTTGTTAAGATTTTGATTGTTTAAGTTTTTTTCTATAATGTCAGAAAAACCGGCATATCTCTTTTATTTAATACTTGGAGAATCAATTTTTATTGAAATTTCATTGATTATTGTTGTGCTTCTCAATACAAGAACATTATGGTGGATAAAAACAGATTTAGCAAAGCGAAAGATATCATTGTCACCAGTTTTAGTATTTCATATTGGACTTTGGATATTTGTTGCTTTAGTTACATTGATAAACAATTCTTATGTTATCATATTTTGGCATCCAACAAGTAAGACTTTCCAAGAGTAAACATAGCTTTTTAAAGAGATAGAATTTTGTGAATTACGAAAGTGACGTAAATGTTTTTTGTTTTTTGAAAGAAAAAATATGAAACGTAGAATTGTAGCCTTTTTCACAAAATTATTTTATGGAAAAGTAAATTATTTTTTTATAATGGGAAATATGTTTTCTGGGTAACATAAAAAATTACGGCTGCACTTTAAAATCTTGCTACCTAAAAAGATTTTTTCTGAAATTTACATTTTTATAAAATGAAGTTGAAATATAAAATTAAGCCAGCTTTAAACTCCAAAAGAAAATGCCAAAATTTCCATTTTAAATCAAATTTCAAGACTTTAAATTTAAGTTTTGAGATAAGCAATTTTGTTTTTTTTAGAAATAGTTTATAGTCCACCATTCTTTTACATCAGTGGTGTTTCATATATTTCATTAATGCCATCCACAGCCGTTTCATCATTTTTTTCAACTGTTGAAAGATGTCTAATTTTTATTATTCATAATCCAAGTAAATTAAAAACGTATCAAAAAGCTTTAAAATATGGAAATATTTTGATCATTATTATAGTAACTGCAAATATGCTTCAAGCATTTATTTCTTCAGCACCTGTACCATTTGAAAATACAACAAGTTTGTTTTTTAATTTTTACTATAAAAATATAATTTTTGTATTTCAGCAAATCTTTCACCTGGAGGTATGAGCCGTAATGATGTTGGTGGAAGCCGATTAAATACAACTCGAATTTCAGTTTCATGTATAAATCTTTTAGCTGCATGTGTTCTAATTTATTTTATAAAAAAATCAAAACTTCAAAATCAAACTTTAAAAGCTGTTGCAAATTTGGTAAAGCATGTTTTACTCGTTCAAACATTTTTTGATCTTGGCGTTCATGGCCTTGCTTTTGCATGTTCTTTAATTACAAATAGTTCAGCATCAAATGTTTTTGGATCATATGCCCGGGTTTTTACTGCATTGGATGGACTTATTTGTTGTTTATTTTTTGCAAGAGTTATTGGGAAACTTCGACAAAAAGCTGTCATTATTACAGTTACATCTTCCAACAAAACTGTTGTCCAAAATCGATAAATGTTACATTAAAATGTTTTTTGTAACTTTAAATGCTTTTTGATAAATATAAATTCCGATAAATCTGAGAAAAAAGTAATTGACAGTTGAAAAAAAAAATTTATTGTGAGATTTAAAAAAAACATAAAAACAATATATTTAAAGATCATCAACAACAAAAGATAAAATTTCAAGATTATTTTTCATAGCCGCGTTTCTAAAAATACTTTGTTGAGATTCATTTAATTTGAAATTTGTTGAAATTGAAATTTCATCGATTTTTGCATCCAAATTTGATTCAACGCGAATTTTCATGTTTTTTAAAAACGCAGCAATAATAATTTCTTGTGAAAAAAGTCTTGGACCAGAAGGGGTTTCAATATGAAAATATACAATTCCACTATCAACAATCAATTTAAATCCCCATTTTGGATTAATTTTTATTTCAAACATTGGTTTTCCAATAACTTCCCATAAATCTGTAATAAAATGTACATTTAAATAAATAGAAAAATTATAAGCTTACCATAAATAACATGATTTGGAAATTCTTCACAATGAAATTTTGCTAATTCTCCGAATTCTGGAGTTCCAGATGCAAATGAAAAATATAAAGGAGTCCATTCTTTACCTAAAAAATACAAGATAAAAAATATTTTTTTAACATCAAAAAACTTACCAAAAGAATTTGCCAAAACTCTTGTAATTCCATTTCGAAAAACTTCAACTGCATAAAAATTATCACGAAATACAAATTTTATTTGACGTGGCGATGGAGTCGATGTTGTAAAAGTATTGATTGATAGAGATGACTGAAAGGTGCTGACCATCGAAGATGATTGAGATGAAGATAAAGAGTAAGGAGTTGATTTTGAAAACTTTCCAATTGCATTTGTATCATTCTTTTTGACAGATGAAATATTCATTGATTTTACTTTTTCATTTTCAATAATATGTTTTGGTGGCGGCGCATATGGAACTCCTCTTTCATCAATATATCCAATAATTTCTTCTGATATACCAGATATTGATAATGGTTTTTGAGTTGAATTTCGTTTAGAAAATGTGTATTCATCGTATTTATAATGAAATTGTTCAAAATACGAAATCTAAAATATTTTAATTTTAAGTTTGGCAGATTTTAACCGAAAAGTTCGAAAACATTCAAGGGACAGTTTCCAGGTGATATCCCCAGATTTCTTTTGGATTCGGTACCTTTAGTATAATGATGAATTGCTCCCAATGCTTGGCTGCTGCTGCTTACAAGGGAACCTTTTCAGTTGACACCTGCGTTTTTTTCCTTAACTCACGACCCCCGGGTCGTGGACTTTTGACTTTAGAATCCTGTAACTTCTGTAAAACCCCGAAAGGGCAGCTAGTACTTGGGGGTTTTTCATACCTATAGGGGTACTATCGATTCCACATATGACCTTAGAAATCTGGGGTTTACATCTGAAAACGGTCCCTTGTTAGTCATTCCGATTCATGGGCATTTTATATAGTAACGGATGTAGTACTATATTATCGTGTGTCAATTATACAAAAGAAATTAATTTTTTAATTGTTTTATATTTGTACTGGTTTAAATAGTCTTGAAAACCATGAAAAAATATAGTTCAAACTATTACAAGTACAAATTAACTAAAAAATTAATTTTTCGTCTAATCGACACATGATAACGTATACTATAGTATTACATCGGTTACTATATAAAATACCCGTGAATCGGAATGACTAAGCAGCATCAACCAAGCTTTGGGGGCAATTCATCGTTATACAAGAGGTATCAAATCCACATATGACATAAGAAATCTGGGGGTAACACCTGGGAACGGTCACTAGTTAGAAATTCAAAAAATTGCTTCCTACAAACGCTTTTGTACGGCAAACACAAGACGCACAAGTTTGATACAAGAAACTCTTTTAAAAAATTAAAAAAAAAACTAACCTTAATTTTTTGCGATTCATCGCCAAATCCATAAATTTTACAGGGAAGTGGAGAACGATCAGGTAACAAAATATGTCGTTTTTTCGTTTTTAAAATTGTTGTTTCAAATCCATTTGAAAAATTTGCAATATGATATTTTGAATTAAATCTATCGCCATCATCAATTGCTCGAAGCATTGCACCATACAAAAGGATATATTCATATTTCTTAAATGGTCTCATAAAATATATATCAAGTTTAAATTTTTGTTGAAGTTGAGTCGCAATTTTTTCAAATTTATTATGGAACACAAAAACAGATGCAGTTGGATGATATTTTGTATAAAATTTTTCAAACATTTCATCACATTTTTTGAGTTCATAAGTTTCACATACAGCAATAAATAATTGAAAACTAGAATTTCGTTGAAGAATAACAAATTCACAAAATGCTTCGGTAATTGTAACAACAAAAATAACTTCATTCTTTGGAAAATTTTCAGATTTTGCTAAAAATTCAAGAGCATATGTAATTCGAGCAAGCAAAGCCGGAATAACCATAACATTATTTGAATATTTTTCTGCAATTTTGACACATGCTTGAATCATTTCAAATGGAATTAAAGCCGAATTAACAATCACCATATTCTTTAATTTATTTTTAATCAATTTAAATACACGTTCTGCATTTTCTTCAATCATTGATATAGTTGGATCTCCTGAAACAAATTATTTTATATACATTTTATTTATGATATAGTTAACGCTTACCTTTAGTTGATGAACCATATGGTAAGCCCAAATATTTAAAGTCTTTTCCATTTTTAGCCCATATATGTGTACTGTTAGGAATATATCCAGCAGCAGACATTTTTATTCACTGCAAAAAATAATCTAGGTAAAAAATAAACAGAAAAATGTGCAACAAAACGAAGAATAAGGATGTTTAAATGGCATGAAAAAGCAAAAATATAAAAAAAGCGCGCGATAAAAATGATCGATTGATTTTTTGGGTAGAAATGTCAAATGTCTGGTCAATTGAAAGAAAGAAAGTATTTTTTTAAACAAAAAGTGCTTTGTTTTTTCTAAGCTGTTTCGTAACCTAAAAAATGAAATATTGACCATGGTCATAAAAATATTCCATCCTGAAATGATTGACAAAAAACTATTAAAATTTTCAAAAAAAAATCAAAACTGAACCGAAAAGAAAATTGACAAATATTGTCTTGGCTGTAGTAATCCTCAACGGAGAATAGAACCACCAGCAACCAGGTTGGAAAAATCATCATTTTTTTGTAAATCTTTTTAAGGACTCACATTTGAAACATTTTCGAAAACTTTTTTTATATCCTAAAAGAAGAAATTTTCTAAAAATGATTATAAAAAATGGACGAAGCAAACATTTTTTTGATGCAACCCGTTTAAAAGAAACTTAAACTAAAAGCCATTGTTTATTCACAAAAAAATTAATTTTCATGTATTTGGATTTGTTACCAAACCATAGCATTATTTTTAAATATTTGTTTCTTTTACCGTAAAGTGAATACATTTATTAACATACATCAATTTAAGGGTTCCAGTAAAACGGGGGTTGTAAAACGCGGGCAATGTCGCGGGTACCATAAAAATTGCGTTTGTATAGCATTTTAATTATTTTACCACATAAGTACTACATAGAAATGGATTTAAAAAATAAAATTTGAAGAGATCATATACATATTTACAAAATTGAAATTGGTATAGAAAACAAAAAACAACCAGAAAAGAGAAGGAACCATCCGAGAATAAAACTAATTTAAACGATGAAGCTATTTTGTGGAATAAAAAACAATTAGAAGATCAAAATGCTCGCTTTTAATTTTTTTTTATGCAAACGCCGATTGCCGAAGAGATGGTCATGTAAAAGCAAAAGAGAAAACACAGCTCTTTTCAGCATCAATGTAAAAGCACCCGCGTTTTGTTTTTTCTTTTTCGGCATTATTTGACAGACACAACAAATTGAAGTTCGGGATGAAGAAATGTAAGAAAACACAGCAATGCCATCTGTCGGCGTTTTTATTTTGTTTAACTTTCATTATGTTAAAAAAAGTATGTCTGCAAACATAATAAAAGATTGCAAATAACCAAAAAAATAATTTTCTTAATATTAATTTTAACACATTTTAAATAGAAAAATCAATTTTATAATCATTTTTACAGCACATAAATAACTATTATTAAGAAAGGAAAAAAAATAAGCTTTTTTCAAATGGTAAAAAAATTTAAATTAGTTAAGTTCATATTTGCTTTTATTTTGATGAGTCACAGTATTTTTAAATTTGCTGACTTTTGTTGGTTGGTGTGCCACAGATGTAACACCGTTAGTTGGAATTCTTAACATTTTAAAAACACTTCTTCGAATACGTTTATTTAATCCAAGATAAATGATTGATGGTAATCCTAAAAAAATATTACCATATAATAATTTTTTATATTAAAGTATTTTTTATACCATGAATGCACATCCAACCAAATTGTGAAAATTGCATAATTAATTTTGGTGTTGGAAAATGTTGTTCATAAACGTAAATTAAAGCACAAGAAAAATTCATAAATGACATAAGAAAAACTTGAATAAATATTGGCCTTTCAGAGAATGAAAATTGTTTTTGGCTTGAGAATTTCTTTTTGCATAAACTTAAAACAAAGATCAAATAAAATGTGGCAAGTGAAAATGCAATTCCAATATTATGAATATGATGCCCAAGATTTTTATACTAAAAATTAAACTATGAAATTGTTTTTGAATTTTAAAAACAATTTACTTCTCGACCTGTTTCAGGATATCCCATATGCGGATTAACCAACCAAACACCATATAATGAGTTGAACGTCATAGTATCAGTACAAAATGCAATGATAAAAGAATAAACTGCTGATATTCCAATCAAAAGATAAATTCTTTTACCAGTAAAAATTTGATCACAAAGTTTTCTATTAATCATTCCCAAGCATCGATCAATTGCTAATAGCAATGCCAAATCACATTCCATTAACCATGCCGCAAATGCAATTGTTCCAGCACAAAGTTGAATATGTGGAAACGAGCAATAAACTGCTCCTGTAATTGCAAGGTATCCAGTTAATGTACCATTGAGAGAAATTGCAATCATATCAACAACTGCAATAATTCCCATTAATTTATAACAGCTTTCTTTTTGGAATGATGGCTTCCATAAAACAGGGATTAATGGCAAATATAATAACTAAAAACATAAACATTAAGAAAATTAAATTATAAAGGTGAAATTTTATCAAAAATGATTCAACCTTATTTTTCTTAATTGACTTCTTAAAACACTTACTTCAAAAACAATCGAGCCAAAAATTAGAATACTTCCATAAAATATGTCCTTTCGTTCATTCAACGGATGTAAATTAATATCATAATATGAACAATTGTAAAATATATTAAAGCTATCCCGATTAAATAAATAATGATTCATAATAAATCTATTTTTTACTTGCTCTTTGAAAGACTTAATAAATTGCTAAAATGCCCTTTGAATAGAAAAAAATTAAACAAAGTAATATTTTAATGAAAAAAAGTGTGGGAATATTTCTTTTTTCGCTAAACAGCACTGTTATATTAAATAATTGTTATTTGGCGCTTTTAAAATTTGAAAAAATAAAAACGTGTATTTCTAAAAACTTAATTAATAAAGAAAAGAAGTTTTTGAATGTTCAAAAAATGTGTGCAGATAATAATAATAATGAACCTGTGCAATTAATAAATTAAAAATAGATATCCGTTTTTATGCAGCAAAAAATGACGATCCATTTGTATAATTACATTTAAAAGGGGCAAAAAAAGTAGACCATATAATTATATAAATTACTTATTTCCTTCCGACCTTTTTTCTGTTTTTTAAATGCTTCACACTTTTATGGCATATAATTACCACGTAAAAAAAACATTAAAAAATCAAAGCAGGAAGCTTTTTTGTAAGCACCAATCTGATATTGACATCAAAAGTTTTTTCATAATCATCATATAAAAATTTTAAAATCTTTGAGACATTGACTTTTTTGAAATATAAAGGTAAATTTTCGATGACATTTGAAAGCAACGTTATTACACTCAAAGTTGCTGAATAAAAAAATGCCTTATTTAATACAACTGTGCACAAATAAATCATTACAAATACTCTTTTTCTCTTTAGTAAATCTATGAAAAAGGAAGAAAATTTCAAGTTTAAACTAAAAAAAATAAACTAGAATCACGTCAATGCAAACCAAAAAACAACAGAAAAAAACAGGTTTTTCGATCCAGACTTGGAATACGCTTTAAATTCATTAAGATCCTTTTATCTGTTCTTCAAGAAAAATTTTAGGGTGTATTCATGCAATTAAAAAACGAGTCGAGCCTTTAAAAAGAGACATTGACTTTTTTTGACCGAGAGATATTTTTTGATGAAAAAAATATAACGGATTTCGATTTGTTTGACAAAAAATGTGGTTTTACGACAAAAGACTTAAATCGACTTTATCTTTTACGTTCAATAATTAAGTTTTTTTCTCTTTTTATTATCATTTCATTTTTAACAATGTTACAGCTATTTTCTAAATCTGGAAAAAAGTTGCCACTAAAATAAAAATGTTCTAGTTAAAACTTTTCGTCACAATCTTTGCCCAATGAAAATTTTTAATTTCCGTTTTTTAAATCTCGTTTATTTTTGGAATCAATCATTTTTTATGTAACGGTTCCCAAACTTTCCCACAATAATATTGAAATTGTTGTTTGTGTTTTAAAGCCTTTCTCTTTTTTCAGAAAACATAATTTAAATTTAAAAATTTAATTTTGTAATTAAATTTTTAAATTTAAAATTATACATGATTCAAACAATAAATAAATTACATATGAAATGCAACAAAGTTGTACACTGTAATACATCAAAAGATGATAAACCAAAACATGAATTAATTATTGGAATTCAAGTTGATTATGATGATATGCGTTTTGATTTTAATGTTTTATGGTTTGCTTATTTCAAAATTTTAAAACTGTGAAAATAATTGTATTTTAGGTTATTGGGTTTTTGTACGGTAGTTTCGTTATTTCTTATGACTGTTGCATTATTACTTTTTGATCAACAAGAAACAAATTATTTTATGTTTAATAATACTGGTGCAAAAGAATTTTGGCTACATTATGGAGTTAAAAGTGTTTTCTGTACTGTAAGTTTGCATCCATATATTTCAATAGTTATAAGTTTTTTATAGGAAACTTTTCCATATACTCCTGGAATGTGGCCGTCATTTATGCGGCAGGTTGAACATCAATATACTGTAAATATGTGTTATCGAGCTGCTGTATTAATTCCAATGCCATTTAGGATATATATTGCATTTATTATGTGGTAAATATTTTACTATCACTTTTTGGTTTTCGTTTATTTCATTATTAACTTTCAGCACTTTATTGTTAAAAAGTAAATGGAATAATGTATTATTATGGAAAGGTTATTGTCTTGGAAATAATATTATTAATTTTATTGCTGTTGTTGAAATTCTATCACAAGCAATTTTTTCCGTTAATTCACTTCGATTTGATAATCCCAGTTAGTGAATTTTAATACCTTTAAATTGTCGATTTAACGCATTTGTCAACTTTTAGCATTATATCAATATGGATTCACAATATTTGTAATATCATCAACAATTTATATGTGGATGAGGACAGTTTTAAATTTACAAGTTCTTAAAGATAAAAGAACGGTTTGTATTTATAATTTTTAAATTTTTATTAATTTGCAATATTTTAGAATATTGATACATTATCATTTTTAATCAAAACAATTTCTGCAGCAATTTACACTTCAAATATATCTGAATTTTATCATTATCATTTAAAATTTATTCTTGAACCAAGTTGTCATCCATACAGTATGCATTTAATTACTTTTTTTCAAAAATTAAAGATCTTTTTTAGTAAATAAAGAACAAGCTCTTCCTGAATATCTTGTAATTTTATCATATCTTTTCTTTCATTTAACAATTTTAATTGATGTTCGAAATGTTCGATTAGTTTGTTATCCAACTTCATCATCCGAGAAACGTGAAGTTATCCTTTCAAAAAGCATTATTCCTGATCAAAATATTTCAGTGAAAGATAAGCCATTTACTGATAAAGAAAAAGCTGAAGAAAAACGACATCAAGCTTAATAAATTTTTTTCTTTAAAATAATTTGTTTTTAAACATCAATAAACATTTAAAAAAATCAGAAAAAAATTGGTCACATAAAGCAGGTGTCGAAGTCGATGAGAAAAGAATATACAGCTAACGTTCGCTGTTGTAAAAATTTTTTGCTATTTTTTTTGCCACGGATTTTTTTATATTATTTATCTTTATTGTTATTTTGTATTATTTAATTATTTTGTCATATTTTATATTCTTTAATATTTTTATGTTTCATCCATTTTTACTCTCTTTTTTATTTTGATTATTCATTCTTTTTTCTATATTTTCTATAAAAAGTGATGTTATGAAAAGATATAAAAGGATAATTACATAAAATTGACGCCTTTTTTTAACAGTCCCTTGAAAGGCGTAAAATTGAGGTTCGACTGTATTTATATTTTCGTATTTTTTTGTTTTTAATTTAATAAATGTGTGAATTAAAATATATTCAAAACACTTTTTGTCTGCTTTTTGAGTGGCGGACACTTGTTGTGGTACGCTTTTTTTTATTGATCCTTGTCTTTATAAGCACTGAGGCATACATACATACACTGAAACATTGCATCATTCTTACGCATTTTGTAAGTAGACTCTTATGTTTTTAAAAAATATTCTTTTCGATGTTTCAATGACCAATGTGTTGAAATAAGCAAAAAATGTCTAAAATTCGTAATAAATTTTATTTTTGCTGCAGCCTTTTTGATTGGTTTTTATTTCGTACTGTTGAAAAAAAATAGCTTGACTTTTCTAGTTTCGCTTGCATTATAGTGATTTCAGCAATTCTCTTTCATTTACTTGCTCCATTTTGTTAAATTGTCATTTTGTTATAGTTTTTTTTACCAAAAACTTCAATTTTTATTTTTAAAATTATTAATTTGTTTTAGCCATGTTTAAAGCGCTTCATCTTTCCCCACCTATCAAGGAAAATGACATTGAAGTTGCTAAGAAAAAATTGAAGGATGTCCTTGGATTTACTGATGCTGAGAATGATTTTGATGATATCGAGTCTGATACTGATGCAGAACATAATCCTAATGGGGAAGAATTTTATGTAGTAGAAAAAGTTCTTGATCGAAGCTTTGAAAATGGTGTACAAAAGTTTAAAGTAAAATGGGAAGGACATGAAACAGTATGTTTAATTTTCTATGTTTTAATTTTTATTTATAATCTTTTTTTAGGCAACATGGGAGCCATTTGATAATTTTGTTTCAAGAGGTTCCAAGATGGCGATTTTCTTGTATTTCAAAGGAAGATGGGAAAGAAAGCTTGAAAAGAAGACTGCAGCAAATCAAGTTGGTCGTGCATCTGATATTGGGAAAGACGAAAGTCATTCAAAAAGCAGTTCATCTCGTGTTGTTTCTGATGAAGCTAGAAAAGAAATCAAAAAATCTCAAGTTGATGCAAAGCCTGGTTCATCAAAAGTCCGTTCTTTAAAAACAAAAAGTGAACAAGAATCAAAGGTAAGGTTGTTTTAATTTTTGGTACTATAGCCATGAATTTTAATTTTTGCCCAATTAACGTTTTAAAGACATCGTTTTTTTAGAATGAAGTACAAGCCTCTCGCAATGTCTTTGATCAAAACCCCACTGGTGGAAAAAGATGCCATCCAAGCAGCAGTTCAAATAAAACATCGACCAATAACTTCTTCAGAAGCATTAAAGAAAAACAACAAAAAATGGAAACTGAACGACAGAAAAAAAGAGAAGCAATGGAAAATCAAATGAAAGAAGAACGTCTTCGACGTAAAGAAGAAAAAGATCGTGAACGACGTATGAAGCAGCTTAAGAAAGATTTGGGTTCTTCAGATGAAGATGAACAGCTATGGATTTTAAATTCTGAAAGAGAATAAAAACTTACTGTTAAAAATCTTTTTATCCATTATTTTTTTAATATAATCTTTATTGTTCTGTTTTTAATCTATTCCACTGATATAAAATTTATTTTGTTTCATAAAAATTACTTTTCTTTTATCAACTTTTACTGCCTTTCGCACTCGCTCAAAACATTTTGGCTGGCACTGGGCTTTATTGTTTTTCCTCTTAGCGGCAAAAACCGAAGAAAATAATGTTTTTTTAACTTTAATGATTTAAAAGTTTTATTTATTTACAAAGTTTGAAATATGTCTATAATGGTAAAATGATAAAAGAGAACAAAGCATTTACAGAGTTGTTTACAAGATGTTTGGCTTAACCATAATATGGATATCTTCGATATCCATAATTCCATCGAGGATAAAAGGAACGACGAATATATTGTTGTTGATTATATCGGCGCCATGGTCGACGATATTGCCCATAATATCCTCTTTGAGCTTCAATCACAACCAAAAAAACAAAAAGATATAAGAGGAGAATTACATAAAATTTATTGGAAAAAGTCGAAATCATGTTGAATCAAATAGTTGTGTCATAACAAATATTGACTTCGTTTTTATACCTAGGATGTTTTTGTTAATGCGCTTAAATAAATATATCATCAACGAAATCAAGTTCTGTCACATATGTTGTTTTTCTTTGAAGGTATATTTTTTGGATGTCATGTGTTATGACTCATAATTATCACATAAATCTCGTTCTTCGACACAAATGAGATAAAAATGATGAATATCCCTTCAAGGCAAATTATATCTTTGATACACATGAATAAATAAATGTCATCAAATTTTTATGTTTCATACATAACTAATATTTTTACTTTTGCATTTTTCCACTTTTTTTACCAAAATAATTTTGCTCAGGATACGAGCATTTGAAGAATACGATTTTTAAAAAATCACAAAACTATAACTCAAAATTTTTTCAGTCAAAAAACAAATTCACTTCAATTCAAAATATCACACTTTAACATTTATTTATAGAAAGGGAAGTAAAACGAAGTTAAACATTACACATTTGGCCTTTAGAAATTTAGCAAAAAAAAAAATTTTTATAAACGGTTAATCATTGGTCACTTGTATATCAAAAAAGCAAAAAATATACTTTTTATAAGTTTATCCAATTTCTTTAAAAATTTAGTTATTTAACTTTTTTAACCTGTAATATCTTATTCTATTTTGAATTAAAATCTTATTTTTTTGCGAATAAACACGTATTTTGATATCAAACATTTTTACTTCCCATCCAAAAAATCTCAGGTCCATGAGAAAGTGAACTCGCCTTTTACGCAGGAGGCTGTAAAAAATTATGTGAAATAAAAGTTCTAAGCATAATATTTTAATTAAAAAAATATTCCTAACATTTCAATCCTCAAATTCTAACTAGTCTAAATTTACAATAACACATCCGTCTTTTTTTCTTGTCTTTATATTTTATTTTTTACAGTAATTCAGTCAAAATAGTCGCATCATACATCTTTTTTTTTGAATAAAACTTTAATGGAATTAAGTTTTGTGTTAAAAATTGTTGTAAAATTTTATTAGAACTTTCCCCTCTATTGAATTAGCGCGTTTTGTGACATTTTGAAAAAATTTATGACAAGAGTGAATTTGCTTTTATAGGTAAATAGTAAAAAAATTTTAGGGTTTTTATTCATTTCATTTTTTTATCGCATTATATTTTTTCTTGATATTCAAACAAAATGATTGTTTATGCATTTGTTGTTTTAACGGTACTTGGAATTATTTCAACAATATTGAATAGCTTTTTGCTTGTGGTTTTTATTAAGGTATGTCATTTTTTGAACTATTTTAAAAATTTCTTTCAAACTTGCCGTAATATAATTTTGAGAAAATGTTTGGCTTTAGTTATCAGCATTCTAAAGACTCATATTAAATATTAAAACATATTTTAGGGATTTGCAAATTTAAAAAAGCTGCCATATATTATTTTTTGCTGGCAGATCTTAATTTGTAATCTGACTGGATTATTTGTAAAATTTGCATATGTTATACCTAATTCTGCATGGGATAATGATAAAGTAAGTCATTTTCATTTGCAATTTTAACCATTGAAATCTTATGCTTTAAGTCACGTTGGACCGAACCGTATGTAGCTGCAATGGCATTGATAGAAACATTGGTCTATCATGGCGAATTAATATTTATTCTTGCATTGGCTCTGCATCGATTATTTATATTTTTCTCTTTCAATTTTGCTTCAAATATTAAATTTTGTATTGCAAAAATCATTGTTTGCTGGATTTTAGTTTTTCTTTTTGTTAGTGGATCTGTTTTATTTGATTGTTTTGATACTTCAATTTCACCTAATTTAATTGAAAATGGAGTTTTTGATGGTAAGTTTTGGCATCAAAAAAATATTTGTTGTTAAAATAGTATTTTCATTTCTAGATGTAAAATTCTATGCTGTTTGTGACACAAGCACTTTACCAAGACAAATGTTTGTAATTGTAAGTTTTTTTCTTTCAATGAAAGAAATTCGGTCTTTAGCTTTTTGATATATAATTTATTAGACAGTGGCAGGAACACTTTTCTCTTTTCTTTTTTTGTCATTTTTTTTCGTTACAGTATGAAAAATTAAATTTTTTTTTACAAACTAATAATCAGACCTAGTATATGTAATTTTTTATGCTGATTCCGAATATGCAACTTAAAATTTTTTTAATGCCGAAATGGTCCGATTACTGTAACGTTATAACTACAAAAAGTGGGTTTAAGCCGGTTTAAAGCTGAATTTTAGACTATCCGATAGAGAATTTTTTTCTGATTAATATGATATTTTTTTCTAACGAGCACCGACGAGCACAAAAATTTGGCATCAAACGCAGAGCTAAAATTTGGTAAAAAACACCCAAAAAAAAAAAGAAAAAAAGAACAAAAGAAAATGCATTCTTTTTTGCAAAAAGGAATGAAAAAAATGTCAAACAAAAGTGTTCCTTTTCTTTTTCATCGACGAAAAATTTTTGCTTCATGAAATTTTCAGATGACATTTTCGGCACTTTAAATTGATTTTTTTTTATTTTTGTTTTTATTTTCGTCTTATTCAGGGTCTGAAATACTATAATCAAACAAGAAATTTTATTTTAGCAATTTTTTTTCGATTGCCACTCTCTATATATAATAGTCGTAATTTAAAATCTTTTTAAATGAAGCCTACATAAAAGTCATATGAAATAAGACTATAATAAAATTACTTATAAAAATAATTTTATTAAAATTTATGGTAGCTGTTTATTAATCTTATACCCCAAAAACGAAATGTGTAAAGTGATATCATAAAGTAATTCCAAAGTAGAAAAAAATACTACCGTAAAGCGAATTAATTGTGAAATCCATTTGTATTTAACCAATAACAAAAGTTTATAATTTTAGTTAATTGCAATAATCAATGATTATTTACCCGTTTTTACTCTTATCCTTTATGCTATGATTGTTATAAAAATTCGTTACAATCAATACAGAAATTCTCCACATCAAACACTACCAAATGGACGACGAAAGCAACAACAAGATTTAATAATCTTCTTACAAGTTAGTCATCAGTAAATTTAAATAAATACCAATTTTATCAATATTTTTAAGGCTTTTGTTACTTATGGCTGCTTTTTCTTTAAATTTCGAGTTTTGAATAGCATTGGTTACACGGATGCTTCACATGGAGTTTTACTCAAATGTTTAATTTATGTTTCAATTTATGTTCGAGATACAACTCAAGCTGTTTTCATGCTATCATTTAATCAAAATATCAAAAATATTTCAAAAAGTATTATCTACCAAAGAGAATTTACCAGTAGTAATATTATAATTCCAACTTCTCGAATTATGTCAAAAATTGATTGTGACGTTTCAAAGCATTAAATTATCATGTTTTTTGTTTGTTTTAATATATTTTTCTTTTCGAAAGTACCTATACATTTCGCTTCTTAAAATATAAAATAAAATATTGTTGAATAAAAGAAAAATGTAAACATTATTATTTTCTTTAAATGGAGTTCCATTAAAAATCCAAAATAACCTTGTTTTTTGCTTCTTTAAAGAACAGTTTCACTATAGTTTTTTTACTATCATTTAACAATTTTTATTAAACTTGAATATTACAAAAAGGAAGAAAAGCTTGTTTTCCAAAAAAAGCTGCTGCCATTAAATTTTTTTTAAAATTCACTTTTAAAATATGCGAAAAATGAAAGTAGGCGTCAAATTGGCATAAAATTTTAATTGTTAAGACATTACACATTCTTTTAACAAATAAAATATTTCCTGTATCGGGAAAAAAACAGGATACAGAAAAAAAGTTTCAACAATTTAATTTTTTTGGAACATTTACAAAATTGCCGGTTACTTTTTCTTTTCCCTTTTTTCATCATGAATCAACGAACCATCAGAAGGAAGAAAAAAAAGGAGGGGAGAAAAAAGGGAGGAATGTTGCGACAAAACTTTTTTTTCAGTGGCATTTTTTCTTCTCTTTGACTTTCACTTTTTTTCCCAATGTTTTAAAAAGAATCTGATTTTGACCATTACACATTCAAATGAGGAAAAGAAGGAAGAAAAAAGAGAGATTTGTCGGATTTTTAGAAATTACTGGCTTCTGCTGCAATTACCTGTCACTCGAATGACCGTCACTCAAAGATTCCAAAAGAAATTGAGACAACTGAAATTTTTTTGTTGTTTGTTAATTTCGGTAAAAAAGAACAGGATTTTAAATAATGATTTTAGAGAAGAAAGAGATAAATGGTTAAACAAAAAAATGAAAAATGTAAATCGGAAGTTTGATTAAAAAAAGGTTTAGCCTTGGTTTATTGGGTGAAAGTCACCTCTAAAAATCATAATTTTTACTTGGTTTGGAAAAAGTTGCAAAAAATGGAAACAGTATTGGGTGGTTTTGTGTTAAAGTTTAGTCAAAAGCGTCTAAGGTCATTGATAAAAATAAATCGTATTCAATTTTTTATTAAGCAAATTCAGTGCTGCAACTTCAGGGGTGGGCACTGTTTCCGAATCCCCCCCCCCCTTGATTGACAATTTTTTTTCGTTCTTTTTTCAGACTTTTTCTATCATTGTTTTTTCAAAGTTTTTTTCTTCTCGATTTTTTTATTCCAAAAAAGTTCTTCAAGAATGAAATTCTGCGAAATTTGAATTTTTTATTTTTTCAAAAGGGCATAAAAAAAGGGGGGGGGAATTCGGAAAGAGTTCGCTGAGGCGCACTGTTTCCGAATTCCCCCCTCCCCCCTTGTTTTGTGACCGATTTTTGCATACGTTTTCATTCACAAATGTGAAATTTGCATGCGATTGAGTGAAATTTTCTGAAAAAGTATAAAAGCATTCAAAGCACAAAAATCAGGCTTTTTTTTCATTCTTCAACGCTCTGTTGAACGGTCGGTTGCTGTTGCTCTCTTCAAAGATTTTCTAAGTTTTTTTACTGAATGATTTTGCAAGTTTGAAAAACTCGCAAAATCCAACGGTAAAAAAAACTTAGAAAATTTTTGAAAGGGGAGGGGGGAATTCGGAAACAGTACCCAGGGGTGACATGATGCCATGGCACTTCTTAGAGCTCGAATGTCTACAGTAGTACCACCCCATGTAATAAAGGAATCTACAACAAATGTTAAAGTCCCGAAATTCTGACATAATTTTCAGATTCTAAAACAAAAAGGAACAAAAGTCAACAACAACATTCAGGAAGGTCATTTTTAAATTATGCAATCTGAATGTCCACAAGAAATATTCCGTTTATAACAATAAATTTCAAGTTTTAAGGCCTCCCTCCCCTCCATTTCCTCCTTTTTATGGCTAAAACAGTCAAGCAAGAAAAAAGAGTGATACCTCTCTATTTTTTTAAAACAAAGAAACAAAAACCCGAAAAACTGGCCCCAGCGGTTGCTTGCTTCTGTTACAACTTTTTCCAATTATATCCCTTTCCTCAAAAAAGCTTTTTTGAGCATTTAAAAAAGTTTTGAATTGGTTTTATACATTTTTCAAAAAATAGAATCATTTTTGATTACACGTTTTGTTTTTGATTTTTTCTAAAAATCAAACAAAAATCAAATCTGCAATAAAATATTTGTTTTAATTAAGTTTTTCTGAAAATGCAAAAAACAACATGTTAAGAAAACTCTCCAAAAAATAAAAAATAAATTTATTAAATTTTTAAATTTTCTATAATTTTTAAAAAAAAAAACTTAAAATTCCACATTTTAAAAATTAACGGAATTTATATTTTTAAAAGTTCAAATGAATCTTTTGAGATTGATGCAATTTTTGAATACTGAAATGTAGGTTTTTTGTAATTTGTTTTTGTTTCAAAAATAAAATATTTTTTAAAAGCTAAGTTTTAGAATCATAAGAAAAGAAGATTCCGGTTTGGATATAATGGGTCAATATTCGAAGCATGTAAAACAAAAATACAATGTATTGTTGATGAAATTCTTGATGCTGAATCTCCACGAAATTATTCTCTTCCGTACATTAGTTTTGAAGGACAACTTCGAAGCCGACAATTGGATAATTTGTATATGTTACGTCCAGATCTTACAAACATATTACATACATTATGAAGTTTACGGCAAAAAAATCTGTAGAAGCAATAATTTATTGTATATTACAAATTACATTCATAGTTAATGTAATCTTTCTTTTTTAGGCTAATGATGGTTTAGTAACAAATGAAACGCTTTATCAACGTATTTTATGTCCAATTTTTAATGAAATTATCAAAGACAAAATCTCGAATGCTAATGTCGCTGCGCTTCTCTTGAAATGGATTGATAAATTGGATGTTCATGATAAAGAAGCATATGCAAAAATGATGAAAGATCATGATATTTATCGTTTGATATATTCTGAACAGTTTAAGGCAAAGAGCGACTTCGCTTTAAACTTCAAACTGTAGGTATTGCTTTTTTCAAAGTTTCTTTTTTTGAGTGTCTCATACCATTTCTTCATTTTGTTCAATATAAAATTGTAATTAGCTGTAAAACTTAAAGAATTATATTTTTTTAATTGAGTGATTTTTCTAATGTACGGCAGATCAGAAGTCAAAAAACCATTTCATTTTATTTTTGTTTGCTACATACTTCTGATAATTTATTGTTAACTGTTTTTTAAAATTTTACATTAACTTTATTACTTTTTTATCAAAAAATAAACAAAAAATAAGTAAAGATAAATATTTCTTAAATCTAACATTTGCAAAAAATATTGAAAAAAAAACTCCTTCGAGAACCTTGAATATTATTATTTGATTAACTGCTTTAATGTAATAACCTTTAGATTAAAATAAACATAACTCAGTAAAGCATGAAAAAAAATAAAATAAAATTATTTTTTCCCAAACAACCTCATTAAACAAAGGTTATTACATTTCATCTTTCGTCCCCTGTTAGTTTGAAAATTGTTTTTACTGACATCAATATATATTTTTTTGCTATTTTTAACAATAATATTTGGTAAAAAGTTGAAGGTTGTTTATTTATGGTTTAAAAGTTAGTTTCTGATAGAAACAAAGATTTTGCAAAAAAAATGTTGCTTTACGTTACAATTATTTTAATTTTGCTTGGAATAATTTCTGCAGTTTTAAACATTTTTTTATTACTTTGTTTCATAAAAGTAAGCATTTTTGAAGGAGTTTTACTGCTACAAATACAGTAAAAGCAGACTTTTTTTATTATTAATACGATTATATCATACAATTGATTGATAAAGGATGACAAAAATGAAGATTATTAAAAATTGTGTTTGCTTAAACAAAAGTTTTCAGGGTTTTTCAACATTGAATAAGCATCCATATTTTTTGTTTTGTTCACAAATTTTGGCATGCAATTTAGCTGGTTTAATTGTCAAATTTGCCTATGTTATCCCAAATGTCTACGGAAATGTAACTGAAAGAAATCCCTTTAAAAAATCCTTTATTAAAATATGTTTCAGTTTCGTTATCAAGTTTCTGAACAATATATTACAATAATGGCATTATTGGAGACATTAGTTTATCATGGAGAATTGTTTTTTATCTTGGTTTTGGCAGTTCATCGTTTATTTGTATTTTTTTCATTTAAATGGGCTCTGAATTATGAATTTTGTTTTTTCCAAGTATTTTTTTCGTGGTGTTGCGTCATACTTTATTGTATTGGAGAATGTGTTTTTGAGTGTTTTGATACTTCAATTTCACCGAATTCAATTGAAAATGGAGTTTGGGATGGTAAGTTAAATTATTTGCGTCATGATTTTTTTAAAGTTAGACAAAGTTATAATTTTGGTATCCATTAAATTTTTAATAAAAGTAATTTTAACGCATAAACTGTTTTTCATCGTTTTTACTTTATATTTTTTTGCACTTTTTTTCTAAAAATATCTTTTTTTAATGCAAAGGGAATTGTAACAAAGTCGTTACAATTTTCTTATACTTTGACCGAATTAATAATGTGACCAAATTTAATAAAGCCCCCCCAAAAGTCTTATACGGTAATTCATTTTGTAATGTATCAAAATATGATAAAATTCTATTTGTAAAAACGTATTAAATTAAATTTTAAAGGAGGCGGAAGTTTTGATACAGTTTCGTAATCTTAGATTTTCGTGATTTTCAGGCAAACTGAGAGTCTTGAATTATGGCTTTTATTGAATTATTTTTATCAAAAAAGGGTCATTTTCGTTTCAAGACTCTCAGTTTGCCTGAAAATCACGAAAATCTAAGATTACGAAACTGTATCAAAACGTCCGCCTCCTTTAAAACAATGACGTAATTATTTTAGGCGTACAATTTTATAAAATGTGTGACACAAGTACATTACCAAAACAGATCTTTAAAATTGTAAGTTTTTTAAAGATTAAAAATTTGTTTAAGTATTTTTTCTTTAGCTTATTGCCGTATGCAATGATTACCTTCCGTTTATAACACTTTTCTTCTACGCTTTAATTATAATCAAATTACGGATTGACTTTAGCACATGTTTTAAAAGTGGAAAAATAACCCCAATTTTGCCAGCATCAAAAAAGCGATTTCGACAAGATGCTTTTATCTTTTTACAGGTATTGTGAAATTTTTTTTTAAAATTATAAGCTTAAGTTTTTTACCTTTTATTAGGCTATAACAACATGTGCATGCTTTTCTTTCAAATTTCGTGTACTTGATATTATTGGATACGGTGAAACAGAATCTCTCATCCTAAAATGTTTAATTTATGTTTCCATTTATGTTCGAGATACAACTCAAGCAGTTTTCATGCTATCATTTAATCAATGCGTCAAAGGTGTTGCCCTTGAAATTTTATGCAAAGAACGAAGAAAAAACAAAGTTGTTGTACTTCATTAAAATGCGCATGAAGCATGGAGTGATGAATGTAACGAATTCCATAAAAAAATCACAATTGGACTTCTCATAATATGTTTATGTATTTTTTGAATGGTTTAAATATTTTATTTTTTTAATTTTTGAGAATTGTTTTTTTTAAACTAATCACTTATTTGGGGTTTTTAAATAAAAGCACTTTAAAATTACTTTCCAATCAATTCAAACATTGTTTGCTTGCATTTTTTATAAACACTTTTGTAACATTTTTAACAAAATAAACAGTATTTTTATTCAGCACGAAAAACTTTGAAAAAATTTCAAATTAATAAAAGAATTAACTTCAACAAAAAATGAGTTTTTGTTGTTTTTGCTTCTTTAAAACTTTTTCAAATTAAAAATTTTAATATCTTTTGGTTATATTACATTCAAATGGATAAGGTTGTACAGTAATACCTCGGATTTTTTTCATTGACGGCAACTTTTCTTCATTCACAGGAGTTATATTAAAATGATTGAAAAAATTTGTAATAATCAAATATAATTCCATTTTTGCTAAAGATTCTCCTAAACATTGTCGTTTTCCCATAGAAAATGGAATAAATTCATCAATCTTTTTGAGGTCGCCATTTTCATCAATAAATCTTTCAGGGATAAAATTTAAGGGGTCAGGAAAAATTTTGTCATCAAAGAGAATTGTTGAAATTTGAGGAATAATTACAGTACCTTTTGGAATTTGATATCCCCGAATTTCGACATTTCTTAAAAGTTTATGGGGGAGATTTGAAGCAAGAAGATTCACAAGCCTCTGAGATTCATAAATAAATGCATTACAATATGGAAGTGAATTTTTATCACCTAATGTTATTCTACGATCATTTCCAATAACTTTGTCCAATTCATTGTGCAAATTTTTAAGTTTTTCAGGATAATTTAGGGCATAAATAATTGCAAAAATTATTGTATTCGAAGTTGTTTCTTGACCTGCTATAAACATGTCGTACAAAGCATTGACGAGCTATAAATTGTGACTTAATGAAATTTTGTTAACTCTAAAAAATGTTTAATTTGTAAAAGGGTACCTGTTTTTCAGTAAAAGTGCTATCCTTTCCTTGTCTTTCAGCTTCTTGCAAATAAGCATCCACGTAATCATTTGGTTCAGTGTCATTTGACTTTGCATTTTTATGAGCATTAATTTGTTTTTGACAATAATCAATAATAGTACGATATCCATCAATTAATTCATAATATCTATTTCTCAATATTGGCAAATATGGTGCAATTTTTGGATAATGCATTGCAAACAGAGCTCCAGGATATCCACCAATTCGCATATGTTTATTGATTGTTTCTTTAATTTTAATAAATTCTTCAACTTTTTCATTCCCATGATATGCAAAACCAAATAATAATTGATTAATTATTGATGCAACAGTAATTTCAATTTTCGGAATTAAATTTTGAATAGTTTCTTCATTTTCGATAGAAGATCGAAGACCTTCAATAAAATATCCCAATTCAAGATGGATCTGTAAATTATTCATTATTGTAAACAAATTATTTTTAAGCAGAATCATAAATCTTAAAAATAAAAGTTTTAACTTCAAAGTTTCTAGTATTGTTTTAAAAATTTTTTTAAGTATGAAAAAAATAAATTTAATGGAGTTGCGTATTTCCACATAATAAAAATTTGAGCACAATCATAAAATTTCACTTACTTTTTCTTCCATTAAACCTCTTCCCATTCCAAAATTTCTAAAAACTTGTAATGCAAATCTTCGATGTTCTTTCCAAATATCCCCGTCAATAAAAATAATCCCATAATCACCTCCTCGAACATGTTCATTAAATTTTCCAAGACTAATTCGTCCCGCAAATGCATCACTATCTTTGATAAGGGTATCTTGTAAAAGTTTAAAATCTGTCAAAATTACAAGTGGTCGTTCAGCTGCCCAAATTGTATAAATTTCACCATATTGTTCTTTCAACTCTTTAAATTTTGCATAATTTGGTTCTTTTGTTCCAAATTGTGAAATATTTCCAAGTAGGGGAAACGGGGCAGGACCTGGGGGAAAATGCCGACGCTTCCAATAATAATTATAAAATAATATGGCAAAAATAAAAGAAATAAAACAATATAAAACAAAACTCATTGATTAAAAAATTTGAAAGTGCAGAAAAGGTTAAAAACATTGAAAAAATTTTAAAGCAAACTACAAAAACTGTGTTGTTGTTGACGAACAAACAACGTTGTATGTGATGTAGTGTAAAGACAATAATTTACACTAGGGCCGATATTGTTTATTGTAATCAACTTTGAAAAATTTTTTATTACTATTTAAAATCTTACAAAAATTATGTTACAAAATTAAAATTAAAAAGTCTCAAAATTCAGCAGTGTTTTTTGACAGTTCAAACTGTATTTTTTTATTCTTGTTGACTTTGTTCAACATATTCCAGGGTTTCATTTGGAGGAAAATCAATAGACCATTTAACGATAAATGTTTTTTCACTTCCAGGTTCAACCGAATCGGTCCATAAAAGATTATTCAAATCATCTAATTCTGCACCAACTGATGGTAAATTAAATGTACGATTGTCAATAACTTCAGCATCTTTTGAAGTATTTTTGCTGACATCTGGAGATGTTAATGTAACTTTAATCTTTTCATCAGCAGATTTTGGAATAGGTTCATGCAAAGTGATAAGGATCGCTTCCGAACGTTTTGTATTTTTTACAACAATTCGTTGTTCGTTTCCAGAAGAAGAATTTTTATTGATTAATCCAACCTAAAATTATTTCGATTAGTCATTTGAAATTTTTGTTTGAAATGATCAACGTGTTTTTTAATTAGCCTTCTAAGAGCCATTTGAAAAAAATTTGCTTACTTTGGTTTGGAATTTATGGGTTGGTTTATAAATAACTTTAACAGTTTTATCAACGCCCAACGGGCATTCAAGCTTTTCACCAGCAGAAGTTGCACGTAAATTTATCATTGCTGACATTGAATTATTGACGTAAACGGATGCAGGACCAGCAAGAATTGGATAATCGGTGTCATTGATTACGGTAGCCATTAAAAAGACATTTGTATCTTTTTTAGGAACACAATGATAATTGAGATATGCGGGAATAGTTGCAACAGTAATTGTAATTTTATGTTCAGCAGTATCAGATGGGATTGTCTTTTTATTTGGGATTGTGAAAGTTGTTGCAAGAGTATTTTCTGTTGCGGAGGCAGCTATATGTGCCATTTTTGGAGCACAACGTGCAAGTCGAACTTCTTGTAAATCACATGCCATTTCATTATATTGTCCTCCTCGAGAGCTGTAATTTTGATATGGTTGTGGAGGCGGTGGTGGTGGCTTAAATTGAACAACAGTTGTGCCAAGCTTTGGTAAATCACCACCTAAACCAGGTTGGGCGGTTGAAAGATGTAAATCAACATCTGTCCAATCTTCACCAGTTTGTTGCTGAATGCTACCAAAATATGTGATATTCATTTCATGCTTATCATTTTCACTCTTAACACGAATATCGTATGATGGTGACCAGTGTGCCCCATAAACTTGATAAGTAATATCAAGTTCTGCTTGAGTATCTCCACCATGATTTTCCATTTCAATTGAAATTATGCTATAAAAGCAAGACTGTAATTAAAATATTTTTTTGAAAAACAAAGTCTACTTTTTGGAATCCAAATTCCATCGATATTGATTGAGTTCATCATTTAAACGTTGAATTTCTAAATCAAATGTTCGGATACGTTCTTCAACAACTCTTAATTTTGCTTTTAATTCAAGAGATCTTCGTTCGTGATAGTCAAAGAAATTATCTATTGAAACTTCCGATCCATCATTAAAGTTTACAATATTGCTGCTATCACCTTTTGTTGAACTTTGTCCAATCTGAAATAACATGTTTTTATGCAAATTAATTCCAGAAGGAACATTGTTTGGTGTCTTTAATTTTTTTCAAAGCTTACAGTTTTTACGGCATTATTCAAAGCTTCAACCCTTGCATTATAAATGCTTTGCAAATCTCGTTCTTTTTGAGCTTCTGCTTCAACTTCTTTTAATTGGCTTCTCAATTGCTTGATTTTTGGAAGATCGATTTCATCAAAGTTGACGGGTTTTGATTCATATTTTACACCATGAATCACAGCGTCCCCAACACCGTCAACCCGAATTGAATTTGATTCAACTGAACCTGCAACATTTTCAAGTCGAATATCATTTATCCCTGATTTTAATGAAACACTAATTTTTCTAGTAATTTCTGCTCTGTCTGTAAAAACTGTTACAGATTGAAGGGGAGTTTTACGAGCATTAATTGTTTCGATTGAACGTTGTTGAGACATACTTTGTTACTAAAATGAATTACCGAAATTAAAAATCATAAAAAAAAACAAAATAAATTGAAACACGGAAAACATGTACAGCTTCAAAAAATCTATAGTGTTTTTTTTTAGATTTAAAAAGGTTAAAAAATATAAAATTGAAAATTTTAACCGGAAAGAACAATAAAACACTTATTTGGCCATCATTTTATAGCAAAAAAACTCTGTTGAAAATTGCATAAATGGTATCACTGAACCTTTAAAGTGTGCACATTCATGTTTACTTCAATCAAAGTTTTCAAATGACGGCCACATTTTAACGTTGAAAAGAAAAAAAAATGTTTCACTAAAACGAATACAAACAAAATAAAACGTTGTCATGGTGAGGGTGTGTCTCTCTCTTTGACAAACCCATTTGAAAAGGAAAAAAAGAAATGAGGCAGACGTAAAAAAAAGGCAAAAGATGCATGACAAATGTTTTTTTTGCTCAAAGTTAACTTTTGACTTTTGCTCAAACTTTTTATGTCTTTGTTTTTTTTTCTTTTTCAAATAAAACGATTATAAAAATCATTTCGTTTTTCATGTTTTACAACATCTGACTCATCCACTATGCGTCGTTTGCAGGCAACGTGCAAACTTTAACCTGGAACTATTTTTTTTATGAGCTCATCTGGAACAAATAAAGAAATTGGCAAAAAAAGAACTATAAATTTTCCTAAAAATTATTTTACGTTTTTAAAAAAAGAAAGGAAAATAATCTGACATTCAACCGGATGCAAAGAGTAAACACAAGGAATAAAAAAGTGAAAGTTAAAAAAAATAATTTATAAAAGATTTTTTTCATAAAACAAAGTAAAGTTCAACAAACTAATCAATCAATAATTTTAAAGTTTAAGCATGACATTGTAAGATTGATCCAGAAACATTTGAATTGAGACTATTTTGAAATATATTTGAATGAAAGTCATTGATAGAAGAATTACAAGATTGAGAATTTTGCATATAATCATTTCGTTCATTTGTATTTAAAGTTGAATTTATCTAAAAATAAACCAAAGATTTTAGGTTTGAAAAAATGAAAATGACTTACTGTTGCATTATTTAGTTAATTGGAAAACTTACGTTTGAATGCCCTTGTGCTTATCCTTTAAATGTTTTACATTCAATTACATTCATTTTTGGTCCTTCAATTGCTTTATTTTTTCTTTCTTTACTTGTTAATCCAAAAACGTGGAAAATGGTACATGGATGTTTTAATAGGTATCAAAAGTTTTCATGAATTTTTCTCTGCGAACTTGTTTAAAAAAAGTTTGTTGTGATTTTTAAAAATTATGCTTCATTTTTCTATAGGACAGTTATATTAGTACACACAAAAGTTGTTGTGTTTAAGAAATTTTTACAAGTATTTGGAAAATCTACAATCGCTCCGGTTGTATGGATATTTGTAGCATTTTTAAATGGAGATTATTATAAATGTATGAATGCCACACGATTTTGTTACAAAAATGATACAAGTCTTTGCAATAATACATCTTCCGGAAAAGATATAATGGAGTTAGATTTAATGAATGGTGGGAATAAAAATGTTAGTTTTACTTTACTTTTTTCGAGTTTTTAACAAAAAGTTGAGGGTTTCATTCATTTTGAGCAAACGCCTATTTGATTTTATTTTTGAGTTAAATATTTTAAAAACACAACTTTAAATATATTCAATAATGGGTTCTACAACAGCTGATGATGTTTTAATGAATGTTCCACTTAATTCTGCACCTGTTTTTACTCAAAATTCTGCCAAAAGACATCGTCTTCCATCAAATAGCACAAAAGAAAATGCCATTCTTCATGAACATATTTCTGATCTTCGTAAAGCTTTGGATGAAGCATACAAAAACATTGAAGTATATCGTGGTCAATTTATTAAAGCTCAACACTATTTACAGTATCAAAGAAATGGAAACCGAGACTGTTCGTGATCTTGGATTATTTATCTCAAGCAATTTATCATTCTCAATGCACATCGACAATATTGTTTCAAATGCAACAAAGAAATTATTCAGTATTACCAAAAAAGTGGTCACCAACAACAAGAATATTTTAATCAAAGTATTTAACACATATATGTGTTAAATACTTTGATTAAAATAAACATATATGTGTTAAATACTTTGATTAAAATATTCTTGTTGTTGGTGACCACTTTTTTGGTAATACTGAATAATTTCTTTGTTGCATTTGAAACAATATTGTCGATGTGCATTGAGAATGATAAATTGCTTGAGATAAATAATCCAAGATCACGAACAGTCTCGGTTCTTTCGATTTCCATTTCTTTGATACTGTAAATAGCTGCATCATTTGGTTTACCAAATTGAATATGATGAGTTTTAGGAGTTGATAAATCCATAGAGTTTTCATCACACCATTCAATAATATCATTGATAGCATTTTGTAAAATTGATTTGTCGAAGTCTTTAATGTTGTAAGAATACAGTATTTTAAGATCGTCGGCAAACAGAAAGTGAAGAATATATTTATGTAAATCCAGTCTTTTACTTAATTCAGCAATGAAGATAATAAAATATATGGGTCCCATAACAGAACCTTGAGCAATACCAGATGTTGCATTAGCGGTATTTGAACGAGCCGAATTTACTTTCACAAGAAATTTCCTATTCGAGAGCAATACAGTAATAATTCTTAAAAGTTTACCTCGAATTCCGGCTTTCTTTAGTGATTTGATCAGTTTTGAAATAGGCACTTTATCAAATGCTTTGACGAAATCAAAGTATATCACGTCTACAGTTTCACCAGCTGATACTTTTGCATATATATGTTCCAAGTAATGAATAAGTTGTTTGGTTGTGGAAAATCCATTTCGAAATCCAAATTGTTGTTTCGGTAAAAAGCTTATTTCTTTGAGATGGAGCAATATATAAATGAGCATTATTCTTTCGAATGTATGTAAAACTTGACTTAAACCAGAAATAGGACGATAATCAGGACATGTTGTAGGCTTTTGAACTTTTGGTACAGGAGTTACATGAGATAATTTAAATTCTTCCGGCACTTCACCTTTTGAAATCATTTGATTGAATAAAAATGTGAGAGGAATAGATAAAACCTTTCGACATTTTTTAAGCACAATACCAGGTATGCCATCAGGTCCATCTGTATTCTTATTTGAACATTTTTTAAGTTCTTCCTCTATCATTTCTCGATTAAAAGTGATATTGTCAAGTATATTTTCATCTTGAATAGGAGATAATGGTTCTTCAATTGCTTCAGATTCTTTATTGTAGACTGATTTAAAATAATCACATAATAATTGTGCTTTTGTTTGATCATCAGTAATAGTATTATCATCAGAAATAAGTAATGGAATAGGTTTATGTTTGGTTTTGATTAAGCTTGAAACATACGAATACATGATTGCTGGCTTTTCAAATAATTTGTTTTGTTGATTTTTGATAAATCTTGCATATTCCTTTCTCACTTTAATTCCAGCTTTCTTGGCATTATCAGATTTAGTTGAAGACTTTAAAGAATCAGTAAAATACTTCATTTGTTTTTGAATGAATAATGGAAGTTTGCTGGTTGTATCGGAATTTTTTGTAGATTGTTGAGGTATGAATCCATACTTATATATGCCATCATATATATGCTTCTTGATAAAAGAAAAAATATCGGAAGAAGATTTACATTTCAGTATTTCATTTGTCCAATTAACAGTAGCAAGAAAAAATGAAAGGCTATTGAAATCAGCTTTGCGGAAATTGAGAAATTTGGTGTTTGTATTTGATGTTGGAGGTGAAGCATTAATATTAAATTGAATAATAACATGATCAAGTCCACGAAAAATTGTTTGATTTTCATCGAATATTTTAATATTTGAAATTGCATCCGAAGTTGAAAAAATAAGATCAAGAATATTATTCCCACGAGTGTTGAAGCTGATGTGTTGTTTGAGTTGCAAAGTTTTGGTAAAAGTGATAATTCTTTTCTCAATATTTGTATTTGTTGATGGAATTGGAGAACCATTGACCCAATTGATTTTTGGGAGGTTGAAATCTCCAAGGCATATGAGATGATTTGGTTGGAATGGTGTTGGTTGATTAAAGCAGTTGTTCAATTCGTCGAACATTTTTACCGTAACCGCTGAGTTGGTTTTTGGTGGTCGGTAAAAAATAACAAAACGAAAAATATTATCATTAATAAATAAATCAATACCGTCCATTTCAAAGATTGATGAGAAAGATAGAGGTAGGAAGTTGAGATTATTTTTGATAAATATTAGAATACCACCACCACGAATATGTGATATATGATCACGATCTTTACGAATAATTGAATAATTGTTTTGATGAGTTACAGTTGAATCACAGATTGAGCTATTCAGCCAAGTTTCAGTTATAAATAGAATATCTGGATTACAAGCAATAATAAATTGGTCTAATACATGGAGCTTTTTTACAAGGCTTCTTGAATTAATCAGGAAGCAATTAATAAGCGGAGCCGAACCAACCGCAATAGGAGGAAGCAATTGAATATCCTCTTGGACGAAATGAATGCCGTTGATCATAAAAAGCTTTTGCCTTTGCATTGGCATCACATAAAATAGGTGTTGATGTTGCAACATCACAGATTTGGTTATTAATGATTTTGATATTCATACCTCGAGCTTTTTGAGCCTTTGATTCAGTTCGAAGTGTATATTGAATTTCTTGTTCTTCCTTTGGTAAAGATTTATTGAAAAAAATATTTGCAGCTCCAAGTTTAGGATCATTTTTAATAACATCACGAGCTTTTGATAGAACTGCATTTCTTTCAGCTTTGGTTTTAAATTCAATAGCTATCTTTCGCTTCTTTCCAGCATCATTTCTTCCAAGACGTTTGATTGATGTTGCTTTGATTGAATCATCCATCTTTGATAAGAGTGTTGTAATAGTTGTATTATCTGTTGTATCATCTGATTCTTCAATATTTGTTACAATTATTGTTTTATCATATGATGATTCACTTGGAGTTGCTTCAGGTTCACCAGTTTTGCCAGTTTTTGCTGCATTTGTTGTTGCATTCGACGAAGTTGCTTTTGAAGAAATTCTTTTTCTTCTTTTTCTCGTTCTTTTTCTTGTTGAGCTTTAATAAATTGACCACGATATACTTCAATGTTTTTGTATGCTTCATCCAAAGCTTTACGAAGATCAGAAATATGTTCATGAAGGATGGCATTTTCTTTTGTGCTATTTGATGGAAGACGATGTCTTTTGGCAGAATTTTGAGTAAAAACAGGTGCAGAATTAAGTGGATCATTCATTAAAACATCATCAGCTGTTGTAGAACCCATTATTGAATATATTTAAAGTTGTAAATATTAAATAAATTGATAATAAAAGTGGTAAAAGTAGTAAAGTTGATAAAAGTGATAAGTTTAAAAACAGGTGATACTTAATTGGATTTTTTGTTTACGTATATATGTATATTTTTCAGACAAGATTTACTTTTATTCGATTCTTTTTTCTTCAACCTTCTGTCATTTGCTTTATTTTTAATGAGGGTTTTTCAGCTAACATTCAAAAAATATTTAGCAAGGAAAGCATGATATCATTTTTTGTGTATACTTTTATTGAGAAAACAAATATTTCTACAATTTATGTGTCATTTGAAATTCATTTTTTTAGGTCAAAGCAATAACATTTTTACAATTGAAAAACCAAATGAAATATTTTTATATTTAAAACTTTTAAAATTTAAAGGAAGAGGAGGGTTTGATATATATTATTTAAAGTGAACACTTTCGTTACTTTTTTTGTCGTGGAATGCACTTTAAAAGGTTTTTAAAAGGTTATTCATTTATTTATTTTATTTTTTTTTATTTTATTTATCGCTCCCATACGTAGCGTGATATAATAAAAACAGTAATACAATAGAAAAAGAGGGAGTACAATAAAAAGAGGAAAATAGAACAAAATAAAAAATTTAACAATGAAAGGTTAATAATAAAGTTAACAGAGTAAGACAATAAAAAACAAAAGAGATCAAAGATTACTTTTTATATTTGTTAGTAGAAGATGTAGTGATGCTGTTGAGTGGTCGGATAAGTTGATTTTGTTCTTGTTCAATTTCGATGCCATTCTTGAAGAGAAGTGATGAGAAATTAGGCTTCTTTTGATTTTCCCATAGTAATTATAATTTCCACCAATACGAGTTTTTCCGTGGTTGAGATAATGTAGAGAAATATATTTTTCTTTAGAATTCTTGGTAATAAAATCGTGAGCAATTTTTATATCAGCAACATTTTCTCTGGTAGCAAGTGAGTCCATTTGAAATAATTTAAGTCTTTCTTCGTATGATGGAACATTTGACGTAAAACCGTATATTCTTCGGTACAGTATTCTTGTGAATTTTCGCTGAGGTGTTTCAAGTTGGTCGGCAAATTTGAGTTTTTGAATATTAAATAATGGTGAACAATATTCAAGACTTTTTCTTTTGATTTTCCCATAATTACTATGGGAAAATCAAAAGAAGCCTAATTTCTCATCACTTCTCTTCAAGAATGGCATCGAAATTGAACAAGAACAAAATCAACTTATCCG
>CAWUHW010000002.1:932873-1000334 GCA_963922195.1 Panagrolaimus sp. PS1159 | reverse complement strand
TAAACCATTAATCGACACCCGACAAAATGGAAATAGAAAAAAATCAAAAGAAAAAGATACGCACGCCATGTTTTTCCGAGGATGACAGACATTTTCGTGGCGGAAAAATTTGTAAACATTAAAAAAACATATATATGTTAGATTTTAACTCGATGAAGCTTCTGTTTTGGGGTAGCAAATCATCAAATTAAAAGCAATCAACCTCTATGAAACTAGAAGTGTAGATAGATATCAGTAGAAGCTTTTCGCAAAATTTCATGCAGAAACGTTAAGATTTGGAAGAATGCTTGCAAAATTGGCATTCAAAAAACGGAAAAAAAAACGAAAAATTTAGCATTCAAATGCTTAAAAAATTAAGAACTTTATTTGTAGACATCTAAATGACACAATTGAAACTAAAAGTGTAGATAAGTGTTAGCAGAAGCTTTTTAGAAAGTTTTATACGATAACATTAAGATTTGAAAGAATGCTTCCAAAATTGGCATTCATTTTTCCTTTTTTTTCTTTTTTTTATGATGTTCAAGTGTTTAAATTGATATCACTGATGATATTAGCGATCAATATTGTTTTTAAAACCATGTAGGAAGAAAAGCATAGCTTCTGCTTTGATTTCCCCCAGCAGTGGCATTTTTTGCCGACAAGTTAGCAAAGCATAATCAATATTGCTCAAATACATAAGTATCCTCTAAGGGTTTCCCTAAGAATTTTATGTCATGCAATGTGCAAAAACAAATTTGAATGACTTATGCATTATACAAATCAAGATTGTTTTTTTTTGCAAAACTTTTTATATAAATTATCAACAATAACATTACTTTTTTGTTTGTGGCTTGTTTTAATATTGTTTATAAAGTTAATGCTTCTTTACAACTCCACAAGGTTTGTTAGTTTAAATTATGATATAAAACTTATAATATATATATTATTACAGGCTATTATTATTGTTATTTTTCACACAAATTTAATGATAGACGAATTGCAGCAGCAGTAACACATATGAAAAGACGTGAATACTTTGTTAATGATTTGCTAGAAAAAGAACGTCAACAGATTCGTAATGAACAAGAACAATGTCGAAGAGCTATCGAAGAAATTGTTTATCAACAATAAACAGAAGATGTTCCAACAGAAGATGAAATTGCAAAGCTTGTACAAGATGTTGTAAAAAAATGGATGTTGAATCATTAGCTGATAAAAATGTTCGAGAACAAATTGATTCAAGAGTTTCTGCAGCTCAAGAACATTCAATGAAAGTTATTGAAGAATAAATTCAAACAACAGTTTCTAATGCACTTCAAAAATATGATTATTATAAAACTGGTGAAGCTGATTTTGCTTTTGAATCTGCTGGTAATTTTTCTTTTGTTGTTGTTGAATGCTTACATACATATGTGTATACATATATAGCTTTACTTATTATTCATTTATAGGTGGAGCAATCTTATCTACTGGAGGAACAAAAGAATATTATCCATATCATCGCCGTGAAACTGGGAGTAACACTTTGGTTTAATTCAGTTAAACCTCGAATTCTTATTCAACGACAATCACAAACTATTAATGCTGGAGAATGTTGGGGAATTGAAGGTTATTAAACTTGCTCGATAAATTTCTGTTGCTGCAATTACATATGAACATCTTCCACATGAACTTTCAATCTCTGAAAATATGAATAGTGCTCCAGAAATGTTTAATATTTATGTAAGCTTTCTTTTTAGCTACAGTAACCTATTTAATATGATTTGTTTAGAGTTTACAATAAGAAAATGATCCAGATAAATTATTGAATGATAAATATATTTTTGATAGTGAGAAAAAACTCCTTCATTGCTGACAGATTTAATTCACGTGGAACTCCAATTATTGAATTCTTACTTTTATCAAATTATGGTTCATAATTTATTTGCCTTTATCGTTTACGTGTTCATGGAAATAATTTTTAAGCCTTTTTTGTAGTTAGATTTTTTATCATAATTTTATGTTGTTTGTTTTTGAAGTTTTATAGTTGTTTTTTATATAAACATACGTTGTTGCTTTTATTAAAGGTGGAAATAAAACATTGTTTATTTTTGTTTTCTGCTGGTTTATGTTTTTTAAAACTTTTTTCATTTTTTGAATTAATTTATATCTATTTTTTAAAAGCTTCAAAAATTTTCATAAAATTTTAAAGTCTATGATTTTTTAAAAATATTAACGTTTGGCGTTTTGTGAATATGCGCAAACACGATTTCAAAAATGTCTAAGCTCCGCCCCTTTTTTATTTCTATTTCCAAAAAATTCCGCTGTGAAAATGAACCCACCGGTCGACAAATTTTAAAAAACGATTTTCGTTAAGAAAAGAAAAATTTTTTTCCGCTCGGGAACATTTTGGTAAAGCTTTAAAACTTTAAAACTTTTTTTGAGCATTTGTGGGTAAGATAACGGCATTTTTAGAATTTAAAATCGTTCTTAACGCCCTCGAAAATGGTTGGGCGCCAGCTTTTTTGATAAAATTGCGTTTAGCGGTTTTTCGAAAATTGATGGTGCAGTAGAATATCGCAGAATCAGCTAATATTGCCTTATATATTGCTAAGAAGCATTAATAAGCAAGCTAACATCGATATCTAGCTAAAAAATGAGTCAAAACATGTGTATTTTGTCCCAAAATTGAATATGGTTGAAAATCTTCAATGTTGGAGAAGCAGACGATCAAAATATCAAACATCGAGCAGGTAAGTTTATTCTTTCTTTTTAATCATCTATTAATACTTTAATCTTTCAGATATTGCTCAAGGATGCTATTCTGATATTAATTTCAACTATATTGGACGAATTATATATATTTTACCATATCATGCATATTGGGGTATATGTGCTTCGAGCAATTTGGTTCACAATTTCGCCATTCGATGACAATCCAGAAGATTGAACAAGATGAATACTATCATCTGCTATAAAAATAACACAAAAATTTACTTATTCAAACCAAGGATATATATTTTTTGAGAAAAAAGGACTGCAGCATATATACCCCAATATGCATGATATGGTAAAATATATATAATTCGTCCAATATAGTTGAAATTAATATCAGAATAGCATCCTTGAGCAATATCTGAAAGATTAAAGTATTAATAGATGATTAAAAAGAAAGAATAAACTTACCTGCTCGATGTTTGATATTTTGATCGTCTGCTTCTCCAACATTGAAGATTTTCAACCATATTCAATTTTGGGACAAAATACACATGTTTTGACTCATTTTTTAGCTAGATATCGATGTTAGCTTGCTTATTAATGCTTCTTAGCAATATATAAGGCAATATTAGCTGATTCTGCGATATTCTACTGCACCATCAATTTTCGAAAAACCGCTAAACGCAATTTTATCAAAAAAGCTGGCGCCCAACCATTTTCGAGGGCGTTAAGAACGATTTTAAACTCTAAAAATGCCGTTATCTTACCCACAAATGCTCAAAAAAAGTTTTAAAGTTTAGTCAAAATAACCACATCTAAAAAAAGGTTCCCGAACGGAAAATTTTTTTTTTGTTTTTAACGAAAATCGTTTTTTAAATTTTGTCGGCCGGTGGAACCGGACAAAACTTTAAAAGATGTTCAAAGTTCAGATCCAGAAACCCAGTTAACAGCTGTTAAAGAACTTCAAAGTTTATTAAAGCAAGGAGAATACTTAAATGAATTTGTTGAAAATGAACGTATTGCAATATTAATAAAATGTTTGAATTCTAAAAAGTAAGCTTGTTCTTTATTTTTTTTTGTGTCCAGGAACTCAAATTTTATATTACTTTAGTACTACCATCCAAATTGGAATTATAAAAGCTTTCACTGAAATTGCTAAAAGTCCAGTTAGAAATGCTAAAGAAATTGTTAGAGAAAATACCGTTCCACATTTTATTAGATTATCACATTCATTAAATTCTACAGTTGCTGCTCAGTCTATTCATGTTATTGGAATTTTAGTATCCAAAGATGTAAAGTTACGTGACAAAATTCTCAAACGTGGATTTGCTGAACATCTTGTTGAAAATCCTGATATTACCATGGATTTTGAAGTTTTAAACGAAACTGCTCGGGCGTTGATGCTATTAACACTATATCACGATCATCCGCTTCCCGAAGACACAATTAATATAATTTTACCTGCTTTACAAGTTCTTAATCATCATTCAAATTCTGACATTGTATGATATACGACTAATGCATTAAAATTTTTAACCCTTGATTACAATTCAATGTATGATATTTATCTTGAAGAATATGCCATCAAACAATTGATGAAGTTAATCAATCATCGCGAACCAAAAATTCAATCAGCTGCAATTTCTGTTATTAGCAATGTTGTAAATGTAAATAATGACCAAAAGAATTTTGTTATTGATTTCGGGATTCATAAATTAATTCCAAAATTATTAATGCATGAAGATAATTCTGCTGTTAAAGGTACGCTATTACTTCTTGCAAAACTTTTTCTTATTTCTACAGAACAAACAACTCGTTTTTTTGATACTGATATTATTCCATTAATTATTTTACATCTTAATCGAGTAACTGATAAAGAAGTTGAAAAACCAGCCGCTCATGCAATTGTATCTGCAACAATGTTAACGACAACAGAACAAATTTTATATATGATTGATATGAATTTTATGAATCCTCTGTGTAAATTTTTGCTCAAATCTGAAAAGGATGTCGATAGAATTATCGATCCTATTTTAAGAGGATTTGATCAAGTTTTTAATACAGCTACCGATCGCTTAGATGAACTTCGTCAAATATTTAAAAAATGCTTTGAAGTTATTAACCGTCTTACAAAACATAAAAATCAAAAAATTCGAAAATTAGCATTTGGTATCAAATTATGGAATTACTGAAACAGATTGTTTTTTTATGAAGTTTTATACGGTTATTGTATTTGTTGTTGCAAAATTTTGTTTTGAATGTAAATAAAAAAATCGTCAAATTTTTTTCTTTAATAACTACTACAATAATCGACTTGCTACTAACGTCCATCAAAACATATGAAAAAAGAATAACATTGTTTTTGAAGAATTTTTTATTTACAAAAATAACAAGAATATGTGCAAATACTTAATACGCTTTGGTTTAAACCAAGGACGTCAGTAGGGGGGGGGGCACGTGCCCCCTCCGAAATGAAAATGTCCATCCCGAAAAAACTTTCTGCTGACCAGTGTTCTGCTTCGACCAGCCCGTGCCCCTCCCCGGGGCGGGGCACGGGCGATGATATTGAACAGGTGCGGGCGAAGGGCGGGGCGCGGGCGACAGTTTTTGATGATGAAAATTTTTGTGGTTCCAAAAATAAAAAACGAAAGCTTTTCCTGCATTTTTGTTTTGTACTTTACTGTTTAGACAAAGATTTTTAGTAGAAAACGTGCTAAAAAACAAATGACATAACCGGAAACTCAATTCAAATATAATCAGTGTAGTGATTTGCCAAGTCCCGGGGCGCGGGCGTTTATTTTTAAACATACGGGCGCTGATTTTAAAAAGTGCGGGCGGCGGGCGGGGCGCGGGCGGGTAAAAATACAAAAGCAAAACACTGCTGCTGACGTCCTTGGTTTCAACGCTTTTCGAAATTTTATAATTACATTACATCGATTTGTTGTCAATTGTCAATCGTTAACGAATGCATACTTTTTTCTTTATGATTTTATACACATTTTGTTAACAAATTGAATAATTTTAAGAAACGGAAGTTATAAGTGCTTCTGATTTTTATTGATTATTTAACATAAGAAATTTAAGATTCTCAAAAACACAATTACAAATTATTACCACAGCTGAGCAAACAAGCCAAACCGGCTAAACAACAAACAAGTAGCTGTTAACGATTTAATGTAATATTAATGTTCATCATAGAAGAACGACTGACACCTGATAAATGAATGGGAACAATTGGCAATGAATGAGTTGAGAATATTTGGTGATACATTGATATAATAGCTTTCGATATGGTGTAACAAAATATAATGTTGCAAGAGATTCCAAAAATGAATGTGTTGAAATAATACTAAATAAAATTAACAAAAAATTTTCGGTATGAGGAATTTCAAAGCATAGAATAAAAATAAACAAAAAAACTGGAACAATATTAAAAAATATTGTTATTGAAAGTTGTACAAGGGCACTTATAATTAGATATCGCTGTTGTTTGGCAATATTTCCACCGTTATGCTTTCGAATAAGGCAAATGAAAAAAATTCCGAGGGAAAATGTACCAAACAAAAGCAATGAAATTAAAATAAAACCAATTAAAAAACCATTATGTGCAATTTCATGTGAAATAAACATGAATGATGGCTCCGACATATATGGTTTCAAACATGGATCATAATCTAGTGCCATCTTATAATATTCTTCTGCCTTATAAATGAAAAAAGGATAAAAAATATACGTAAGATTTAAATAAGTAAACATTAAATAAAAACTTATAATAATTGCACTACACTTTTTACTGTATTTATTCGTGCTTGGAAATACAAGCAAATATCGATTTATCATTGTTGCACCTAATGCTGCAATACTATTAAATAGCATTGCCAAACAACAAAAAGTAGCAATTGCTGTTGTCTGAAAATTTCCATCTTTTAGGAGCACAGTTGGAAATCCGCTAATAGCTGGCGGAAAAAATACAGGTTTTACAGTTGCCATAAAAATTTCAAAAGTCAAACACCAAAAAGAATGGTTCAAAATCAGCCATTTAAAACCTTTAATTTTTGCAGATTTTGTTAAAATAATATACAATTGTAATGGAGTCATTGAAATACTTAAAGCTAACGTAAGATATGAGTAATAAAAGTAAAAATTAATAAAAATTGGCAGCGGTGGAGTTATGTGAAGACAATTCATATTTGGTTTACATTTAAAAAAAATGTTTGCTATAAAAATAATTTTTATGTACAAAACAAGACTGCAGTCTTTAAGCAGATGTTTAACTTTTATAATTTTAATGAAAAATAAATTAATGGCGAAAAAGTATTTTGAAAAAAAAACTCGTCAAAATTTATTACGCTTTACAATTACAAAAAAATATATGCATTTCAGCTAACCACATAGAAAGTGTAGTAACAACTTTATCTTTGTTGAAACGAAGATTAACATTTAACATTTTTAATAAAAATGTAAATTTTTCCATTCCTTTATTAACAAATTTTGTACCAATCAAAAACTAACCCACAGTATTGTTATAACTTCTAATGTGCTAAAAATATGAATCTAACTTTGCGAAAGAAAATCCAGTAAAATAAAGCTAGCTCATACTTCTAAGTTCAAAAGTTACAAACAAAACACAAAAAATATTTTGGAGATCTGGTTTGTTTTTTCAATAAACAAAAGAACTAAAAAAAATTTTTAAAGAATAATCATCAAAAAAAATGAAAGTAGACACATTATTTCATTCGTTAAGAAATTAATTTGATTTTTACCATTGTCGTAGTTTAAAAAGTCTCTGTAAATGTCATCGTTTACAGATCAACCTTTGTCTTACAATAGCAGTTTTTTAAGATAACAAATTAGGTGGAGTACTTTTGGACCTAAAACCAATGTTTATAGTCTTAACTTTTCGATTTTAATGAACTAAATTTTTTCTGATATTACCGTTTTTGACAAAATTTGCAGATATTTAAAGAAAAAATTCATTAAAAATCAGTTAAAAAACAACAAAAAATGTTGCTAAAATTAATAGTTTTTACTTTTTTTTATTGGTTTTCTTTCTGCCTCATCATGTCCTTATGGAGGTTTTTACTGGCAAGATTATTGTTATTTTTTTAATTCAACTTTAACTGATTTTGAAAGTGCTGAAACACAATGCATTTCATTGGGAGGTCATTTAACATCAATTCATGATGCATTTATAAATAATATGTTACAACGTAAGTTATTTATTATAATTTGTAAATCTATTTATTTTTTGTTATACAGAAAACGGACAACTTTACTTTAACAAAACAACAGCATTAGAATTTTGGATTGGATTACAACGTTTTGAAAATACATATTTTTGGATAGATAGGACATCATTTGATTTTAAAGATTGGGCTCAAAATGAGCCAAACCAAGAAAATGGATACGATGCTGCAATTGTTTCATTAAATGATGGATTTTGGAAAAGTACAGACTTTGAAGCACATCGACCATTTATTTGTAAATCTGCTGAAATTTTATTTGAATCAACAACTCCGATCCCTTTAAAATGTAATCATTCCTTCATATATTTTGAGCCAACGAATGCTTGTTATGGAATTGATAAATTATTGGATTCTTTAACGTGGATTCAAGCAGAACATTACTGTTGGTCAAATTTTAGTGCACATTTAACATCGATTCATAATTTTGAAGAAATGCAGTTTTTACAAGGTAAACAAAAAAGTTTTTCAAGAAGCATTTATGAAGATGATAGGTTTTTTTATATTTTAGAATTTGCATATATTTCAAACTCAAATATATGGACAGGAGCGAATTCTGATGATAGTGGCAAAACTTGGCAATGGAGAGACGGAACTCAGTGGAATTATGATCCTTGGGCAGAAGAATATCCAATATTGGGAAAATCATGTGGTATTTTAACAGATAAAAGATTGATAAATGTTGATTGTAGGACAACAAAAAGAACAATATGCAAATATACTTTAAAAAACTGATTTTTTTTAAACAACAAAGTATAATTTACTTTAATAAAATTTTATTGTTTCAAAACACAATTTTTTATTAATACACTGAAATAATAATTTTTGGAGCAACGTCATATTTTTTGTTAAAAAAAATGTTGGAAAAAATGCTTGAAATATATTTTCGATAAGGTGAAATGAAATACAAAGTAATCATAGATTGAAGAAAAGAATGAGTTAAAAGAAGAGAAAAAATGATAATGCTCCAATTTTCAGTATTTGGAATCTGAAAACAAATAATACATAAAAATATCATTAAAGGTATTACAATAAAAAGATTTGCTACAGCAAGTTCTGCAATGGCACTAATAATTAAAGATCGTTGTATTTTAGAAATTATAAGACTTTTATGAGATTTGACGTGATAAATAAAAAATATCATTGTAAACAAAGCGAACAAAAGTGCAAACGTAATGCAAACAATGATATAAAAAATCCTGTTTTAGCAGAATTTAATTCTAATGCCAAAAATCTTGAATCATCAAAAAACGTTGACAATGATGGATTTTGTTTTAAAGCATTTTGAAGAATTGTATCACGATCCATTTTAAAGAATGGAATAATTTTAAAATACATTAAAGTACTGTAATTAATTAATGTAAATCCAATAATAAATATTGCACCACGTTTAAATGTAAACCATTTTGTTATCAATGATGGAAATGCCAAAAGATAACGATTAAAAAGGGTTGCAGTTAAAGCAATGCCTTTATTTATAATAAACATTGTTCCCATAAAATATACCACTGCCGTACTTTTAAAATCTCCATTTTTTGGATATTCTAATGGAAATCCAGCAATTGCAGGAAAAAGTAATACGGGTTTTACAACTGCAAATAAAGTTTGTACAGCTAAACACCAAATAAAATGATTAAGGATTAGCCATTTGAATCCTCGAAGCGTTTTTGATTGTGTTAAAATTACATAAAAATTTAGTGGTGCAATGAACCAACAAAGTAATAAAATTATATATGTATAATAATAATAAAATCTGACAATAAATTCAGATGGATAAATTATTTCTGATACATTCATTCAAAAATATCCGCAATGTTTTTTGTAATGTTTAAATATGTATATTCACATTTGTTTCTTTCTCATTTATACATTTATTACAAAAAAACAAGCAGATTTTTTTTATTAAATCTGCTTTAATAATTTTTTCTAAAAACTAAAGATTGTTTTTAGAAAAAAAATAGCATTAGAAAACACATAAAAACATTTATCCTATTTAAAAAAATGCTAGTTGCACCTGCTTTCTTGCAGTTTTTGCGCTGGTTTTCCATTACATTGGAAATATTTTTTCTTCAAGTTTACCACGAAATTTGTATGTAAATTGCTTTTTTCGTTTTTTTATTTTTCCAGACTCTTCGATGAGCAACTCGTTTTTTTACTCCTAAAACTTTATTTTTTTTTTATCAATCATTCTCGCCTGTTTTTTATCTTTGCGCAAAAAAGAAACTAGAACGCAGCCCATTTTTTTTAAAAAGAGGGCGCATTTAATGCGGTTAATCTGATGACGACAAAGATCCAGCAAAAAAATACTTGTCAAAAGTGATATATTTCATAAATTAACCCCTCCCACATCAATATCAATGACAAGATTTAAAAGCATATAAAAGGTTTTGATTATTTGTGAATCTTTACCAGTCGGTCGACAATTTCTAAAAAATGTCGGTCAACAAAGCTACTGTTGGTGCGATTACCTTTTCAGGGGTAACCCTTCTTGCATGTCTTTTCGCTATTAGCTCAATTTATTCCGATGTTCAATCAATTTGGAGTGAACTCGATGCTGAAATGGATGGCTTCAAAGTATTAGCTGATGATCTTTGGCGTGATATGGTTAAAATGGGAGCCGCAACTCCATCAAATCGTATTCGTCGTCAATCATATGGCGGATATGGTGCATCTGGAACTCAACCCTCTCAACCCAGTGGTTATGGTGGTGGACCAAGCGGTCCTGGTGGTTCTGGTCAACCAAACCTTCCTGGAGTTGGACAACACCCCAATTTCCCTGGAACCGGGGGACCAAGTGGAAATAATGGTGCACCAAATGGTCAACAATGTCGTTGTGAAGCTAAAAGCACATGCCCTCCAGGTCCTGATGGCCCTGCTGGAGAAGCTGGACCCGATGGTCTTGATGGCCTTCCTGGTCTTCCAGGAAAAGATGGACAAAATGCTGAAGATATTCATCAAGAACCTCCATCTGGTACTTTACACTGCCCTGCAGGTCCTCCTGGACCAGCGGGTCCAGCTGGAAGACCCGGTATCCGTGGTATGCGTGGACCTAAAGGTTCACCTGGATTCCCTGGAAATGATGGCTTCCCTGGTACCCCTGGAGAGCAAGGACCCCCTGGCGCACCTGGTAAGTAACACTTTTGACCACAATAATGTTTTAATTAAATACTTAATTCAGGAGCTGATGGAAAACCCGGAAAAGCTGGAGAAAAAGGAAATGATGCTGAAAAACCAATCGCCCGTAAAGGACCTCGTGGCAACCCCGGAGCTCAAGGAGATGAAGGCCCACAAGGAGACCAAGGACCAGTAGGCGCCCCTGGCAAACCAGGAGAAGCTGGACCTCCAGGAGCCCCTGGCTTCCAAGGCCCAGCTGGCCCAGATGGTGAGCAAGGTGGTGAAGGACCCGCTGGTACAGTCGGCAAAGATGCTGAATATTGTCCATGCCCAGACCGCAACGGTGGTAGCCGTGGATCTCATGGAGGACGTGGAGGATCTGGTAGCCATGGCAGTTCTGGAGCCGGTGACTATGGCAACAACGGAGGCAACGGCGGTAACGCTGGTGCTGGTTATCGTCGTGTTCGTATTTAAAAGATGACTAAAAACAATAATGACTTTAATGTTTTGTTAATCTTTTAATGTAATCGAATGAATAAACTTTGCAATTTAAAAAGACGAACTTGTTTAACAAAAAAATGCATCTAATTCATAAAAAAAAGTTAAATGACCTGGTTTTCGGAAAAGAGATCCGGTTGAATAAAGAAAAAAACATCGAGATTTTTTTTATCCTTCATCATAAATTGCTGGAGGGGAAAAATCGGAAAAAACAGAAGACCTATAAAAGCTCAAAAAACTCATTTATTTTTTTCATTGTTCCATTAAAAATATGTCGTTGACTAAAGCAACAACAGGAGCATTAATAGTCTCAGGTTCGACCATTCTTATTTGTTTACTTGGTTTGATTGCTGTCTATCGGGATGTTCAAACTATTTGGAAAGAATTTGATAGTGAAATGGATAGTTTCAAAGTGTTATCCGATGATCTATGGTCAGATATGTTGAAGCTTGGAGCTGGAACACCATCAAATCGAGTTCGGCGTCAATCATATGGCGGATATGGAGCTTCTGGCACTAATTCACATCCGCCCAACATTAATATTCCGTCTCTTCCAACTGCTTCGCTTGCAAGTAATCCATTACATGTTCTAACGGCGGTTGGAAATAATGGAGCTGGGGCGTGTAGCTGCAAATCTGAAAATAAATGCCCTCCTGGAGCTGATGGCCCCATTGGTGAAGCAGGGCCTGATGGACTTGACGGTTTGCCAGGACTTCCAGGTAAAGATGGAGAAGATGCAGAAAATATTCATCAGCAGCCAACGACTGGGTAAGTTTAATTTTAAAATGTTAAAGACCAACTTTTGGTATTTATTTAAGCAATTTTCATTGTCCCGCCGGACCACCTGGCCCTCCAGGTCAATCTGGTAGACCAGGTATTCGAGGGATGCGTGGCCCCAAAGGCACTCCAGGCTTCCCTGGTACGGATGGCTTTCCTGGTACTCCTGGAGAAATGGGTTTGCCTGGTCCTGCCGGTGATGATGGAAAGCCAGGAAAACCGGGAGAAAAGGGAACAGATGCAGAAAAACCAATTCCTCGGAAAGGACATCGAGGTTTACCTGGAGAATTTGGAGATGAAGGTGAAGTCGGAGATCAAGGATCAGAGGGTGCTCCTGGTAAACCTGGACCACCTGGTGTTCCTGGACCTCCCGGTTTCACTGGAGCTGCTGGAAGCGATGGAGATGAAGGTTCTCAAGGTGCAAAAGGGAATCCGGGAAATGATGCAGAGGTATAATACATTCTAGACTATATAAAATTTTAAATATTTATTTCAGTATTGCCCATGTCCTCCTCGAGGTAGTCATGGAGGATCATATGTTCATCGCAAAATTTAACATGGTTTATAAATGCGATACTTTATTAAAAATTGCTTTGATGTTTTCATTTTTCAAAAATTTAACACTTTTTATGGAAGACATAATTTTTTGAATAAATAAAATTATATTTATTCGGTTTGAAAATAAGAGCTAAGCTTAAAAGCTTTTTCGCATTTAGAATCGACAATATTAATAAATGAAATTTTTTGATGGAGATGACCGGTAAAAGGTATATATGATTCCTATTTTATTTTATAAGCTTTAAACTGATTTCCACGGGGTTAAAAGTAATAAAAGATAATAGCAATTTTATAACCAAAGATTGATTGCAACCTTACTGCAATTACTTCTTCTTTTTGTATTTTTAATTAAAGTGTGAGAATTCCAAAAATGCAAGAAACAGTTTTTCTGCCAGCATTTTATTCTTCTGAGAACGAAAACATTCATCAGTACATTTAATAATCAAAACAATTTTAATTTCCATGAAAACCATAAAATTGGCAATTAAAAACGTAATAACTCTGTAAATTTAAATCTTTGACAAACCTTTTAAAATTTTAAAAACTGCATAATCGATGAAGCAAATATTTTTCTTTTTCAAATAAGTAAACAGTGTTAAAAAACAAAAAGTAAGGACTACATAATATCTTTCCTTCCTCTCAAAACTTTAAACGGAAGTGTTTGTTTTTTGTATTTTTGACACGAAAATGGAAAACAAGCGAATTAATATTAAATTTGTGCGAATCGCTGTGTGAATTTTACAATTTTTTGTTAGCTGAAAAACATTTTCAATTTTTTGGAAATACAAAAAACAATGTATTTAAAGCGATTAAATTATTAAAAAAAATCATATTTTTATTTGGAATTTTAAGGAAAAATGGCAACAAGTTTGTATTATTTTGCAGTTGAAATACTGTTTTATTTATTTCATTTTTCTGTACTTATTTTGTTAATTGCGAAAAAGAAAACAACTTTTAAAGGGCCGTTTTTTACCATTTTAAGATATGTTGGCGGGATTTTCTTTGCGCGTAATTGTTTGCGCGTTTGGATTTTGCGCGTGGTTTTTTAAGCGTGTGACATTTGCGCGTTTGAATTTTGCGCGTAATGTTTTACGCGTAATTTTTTGCGCATAATTTTTTACGCGCATTTTTTTACGCGTTTAATATTTGAGCTTATTTTTTTTAGCGTGTTTTTTTTAGCGTGTGACATTTGCGCGTTTGGATTTTGAGCGTAAATTTTTACGCGCATTTTTTTAAGCGTTTGAATTTTGCGCGTAATTTTTTACGCGCATTTTTTTAAGCGTGTGACATTTGCGCGTTTTTTTTTGCGCGCATTTTTTTAAGCGTTTGAATTTCGCGCGTTTTTTTTTGCGCGTAATTTTTTACGCGTGTGACATTTGCGCGTTTCAATCTAGTGACCTCAATTTTTGACAAATTTTAGGATTTTTTTACATAAATACGTCTTAAATTTATTGGAGAATTTAAATTTGGGGATAACTTTAATACAACATGCATTTAATTGCATTTTTTAACAGATAAAATGATTCTTAATTAAAGTTATCCCCAAATTCAAATTCTCCAATAATTTTTAGACGTAAATATGTAAAACAATCCTAAAATTTATCAAAAATTGAGGTCTGCTAGATTGAAGCGCGCAAATGTCACACGCGTAAAAAATTACGCGCAAAATTCAAACGCTTAAAAAAACTCGCGCAAAAAAAAACGCGCAAAATCCAAACGCGCAAATGCCACACGCTAAAAAAAACACGCTTAAAAAAACACGCGCAAATTTCAAACGCTTTAAAAAATGCGCGTAAAAAATTACGCGCAAAATTCAAACGCTTAAAAAAACGTGCGCAAACAAAAACGCGCAAAATCTAAACGCGCAAATTTCACACGCTCAATAGTCACGCGCTTAAATTTTTTCGCGCAAAGTTTGACGCGCAAAAAATTACGCGTAAAAAATTACGCGCAAAATCCAAACGCGCAAAGAATAACGCGCAAAGAAAATCCCGCCAATATGTTATTGCCGTAGAACTGCTTAACTTTTTATGCGTAAGTAATGTCACTTTCTGTAACTTCATATGATATATCTAAAAGCTAACAACTTGTTGTTAATTACAAGCATGACAAAATTGATGTGTTGCCAGAAATTGTCAAAAAACACATTTTTTTTCTATAACAAATATTATTTTATATTGTTTTTACAGATGTGTGATTTGCAATACATTTCTAACATGCCTGCATTTATTGAATTTCATAACACAAATACATATTTTGGCTCAATACTTTCCAATTTGGTCTCATACGTTAACGTTGTAACATACATCGGACATCTTTTAATGGCATGTAATCGGTTCACTTTAATTTGGTTTCCTTTAAAATATCATAAAATTTGGGAGCGCCAATGGTATACTTGTGTTTTGTTATTTTTGCCATTTTTGCATGTTTGTTGGAGATTGCATGAACCAGCTGCATTTATACAAATAACAAAAACCACTGTAAAATTATCGCATTTTAATGCCGATGTTGATGTTTATCAATCTATTTGGTCAACAACAATTTATTTCAGTTCAACATTTCTTACTGGAATTTTTAACGTTACTTTATTTTTAAGATTTTATTTTAGTAAAACCAAAATAAACGTTAACGAGAAAAGTTTACTCCGTAAGTTTAAATTTAATTTTTAAACAAATAACAACTCACAATTGTCAGTCGTTAAAAGGTGACCAACTTTTATTTCTTGTTCGCTATCGGAAAATTTTTTTTAGAAGATTCTGATTTCAAAAAATTTTTCAGTTGTGTCATCAATAACATTTATTGCACAGTTATTAAAAATGACATATAATGCTCATTCAATTGTCTTCCCGAATAATTTTCAGCTCACTGCTGTTTTTTTGGAACTTATACCGTATTTGAACGATATTTTTGCTTTATCCGGAAGTATCTCTTTACTAATTTTAAGGTTTGTATGACCATTTCAGTTAAAATTTTTATTAATTATTTTTAGTTCAATAACCCGAAAACAATATTATTCTTTTTATTTTTGCCAAAAGATTTCTGAAAATGAGATAACAACATGTCAAGTAAAAACGTTCTCATTACAATCATCAAAACAAATATCCAAAATCTGCATATCATCTCCTATTATTGCTATTTCTTCAGCTCAACTTTCATATAAAAAATGATGTCACTTTTATACCTTGAAAATAAAGCAACTTCCTACATAAAAAACGTTTATTTAAATTTGTCAAATAAAGTTTAAAAACGTTTACAATTTAACACAATTCAGTGATATAAAAATTATAATATACATAAAATGCACAAAAACATTTATGCGGCAATAATAAATATTTGGAAACAAAACCGCATACGGTATTTGGCATCAATTTAGAAAAATACTCCTCCTCATATTCAAGGACGTCAGCAGGGGGTGGCATCGGGGGCACGTGCCCCCCCCCCGAAATTCGAGAATTCCCTTTGAAGTTTTGCCGCTCTGTGTTAAACGGCGGCAACGATCAAAGGCGTGCCCCTCCAAAATGCTCGTGCCCCCCTGAAAAAAATTTCTGCTGACGTCATTGCTCATATTTACCAGGTAATTAAATATCTCAAAATGTGAATAATTAATTTTGTTTAATTTAAGAAACAATATTATTCCTTGTATTAAAACTTGTGGTTATTGTTCGATTTTCTATCCCAGATCTTATAAGGAATGATCCAGGTCCTGTTTTTCGATTTATACAAGGTGTAAGTTGTCGTTGAATTTCTGCACTTGTAAACATTAATGCCCACGGTGTTATTGAATATAATAAATCTATCACAGGATAACTAAAAAAGAGTACTACATTGACATAAATAATTACTGGTTTTTGTGAAATGTTTTTAAAATGTTTAGACAAGGATTTCATCTGTTACCTTAAATCATTCACAATAAGATTAATATTTCTGCTTTGAAAATATGCTCCATAACACGTCATTAATTGTACAATATTGTTTAAAAGCAAAACGATAAAAAGTGAAACTCCACAAAATGCCAGTCGAATTTCAACAATCCTTTTCTTTTGTAAACCCTATAATTTGATCATATATATACGGTTTTTTATTTAGTGTTTTTACATATTGCAACATATCTTTTGAAGCTTTTAATATTACAGTTGTATATATTACACTACAAAAAATTGTAGCTACAAATGATGCGCCACCGTCAATATATGCCACAAGAGCTGCAGAAAAGTCATCTTGTATTAAACGTAAAGCATGTTGTTCAATATTATATTCATAATAAATTTTAAAGTTGTAATTAAACGCTATTGGACATGTAAAAAGTAATGGAATGGTATACTGTATTAAACGTAAGCAACGTATTCTCCGTTTTGTCCACAGCTATAAATTATATGATAATGTTTCTAAGTGTACAAAAAAATATACAAAAAATTTTAACATTTAGGCATTTTTTGACTTCCTCATTAATATAGAAAACCTAACGCTAATATATGGTTTTGAACTCTAAAGGAAGAAAGTTTTTTAAAATTGCGGAAAACTTTAATTACATGGAATTATCATACCAAAAAAACTGTCTGTCTATTGAAGCTGTAAGAAATACTTTGAACTTGTGACTTTTCATAATATATCTTACAAAACATTTTTGAAACAAATCCTTACTTTTTCGTAATTCATTGGTTTATAAATTGCAGTGAAGCGATTCAATGCAAAATACATCTGTCCAATATAAATAACAATTTTTAAGTAATAGTGTAAAAACGTTGAAAATCTTGGAACATAATCCCACGCATTTGATGGCTCTTTGAGAAAAATATCAAGATAACCAAATTTTCGACCTCTATAAAATATCATAAATTGCAAAAACATTGCCCATTCAGCATTAAAGTAAAATATGATCCATTAAAATATAATAAGATTTTTCGTTTTGTTGCAATTATTCCAACAATGATGACATAAATAAATATGCTTATAAATGAAAAAACAACAAATGGAATTTGCCAGGCTGGTAAAGGCATTGTTGTTAGCTTAATTTATTATAAAGCCTAAAAAAGTTATCTATTTAGCTAAAAATAAAAAAAACTTTATTATTTAAAAGCATTTTTCAATTGCTAAAATATCGCAGTAAAAACGTGTTTCATAAAAAAGCGATATTTTTAAATATTATTATTATGAAAAAATATCTATTTCTTGTTTACAAGAAACAACCTTTATTCTTCTAAATAATAAAAAGTAATAACTATTTTTTTGCATTTGCAGCAGCCATAACAGTGTAACCCCTCAATTATGCCCGTTATTGGAAATAGTACTCATAGCCGAAATAGTAAAACAAAAATTTATTGATATGGGAAGTAACATATTTACGAAAGTCTGTTTCGCAAAGTTATTATTTATTATACAAAATCAAACTTTTTTAAGAATAAAAAGAGAAAAGTGATATCAAATAATTTTACAATTTGTTTAAAATGCATTAAAAAGTTTATTCGTATTTTTTCCCCAAAAAGTAGTAGAAAATATCACAAAAACATTGAAGCATGAGATAAGTTAAAAATATTTCATGCATATGTTTTGCTATTATTTTAAGTACTGTAATTTCTGTTATGTATAAATGTTAAAATTTTTGCATCTGAAACTTTTATTAGAATAAAAATAACAATTGGCTTCACTAAGTTCTAGCAATAGACACTACTCCTTTCTAAAAATTGAAGGTTGTTGAAATTGCTTTTTATAATGTCAGCCTGCTAATTTTATATCACCATTACAAAATATTTTTTTGCATATTTTTTTTCTATTTAAAATAATTTTTGTGGCAAAGTAATAATTTTAGCATGAAAGATCAGAAGATTAAAAACTGTTACGTGCAGTTTTTTTGTTGATACAAAGATCCTAATGGGATATGATGAGCTTCAGAATACTTTTAATAATCGTTTGAGTTTACTTTTTTGTAAATTATATATTATCACTTTTCTCTTTTTATTCTTAAAAAAGTTTGATTTTGTATAATAAATAATAACTTAAAAAAAAAGAAACTAGAAGAATTAATTTGAAATTAAATACTTAAATTAGATAATTAATCTTAACAATTCACCTTTATAATGTAAATGCATTTAAAAACACTCTGTTTGTAAACTTAAATCATGAAAGATACTCTAAAGAAGAAAAACAACATGATTCAGGAAATTTCTGAACAGTGCCACTTATTTTTTTCAGTTAATTTTACGACTTCTGTGGCTGTTGCTGTTCTATTTTGTCTTTACTTTTACCGACTTCAAAAACTAAAAGCTGTGTTCAAAATTTTATGAAAATACGGTAAATTAAAATTTTGAATAAATTTTTCAAACACAATATAACTGTTTTGCCTTTGATTTTATTATTTGTTTAATAAAAATCTGGAAATCTGTTTCGTTAAAATAATCTTTACTCGAAATTGCGAAAAAATGAATCACTGCATTTTTGTAATGGGAAAAAATATTTGATGCACTGCTTTACATTTGTGGTTACCGCTTTTTTAGAAGGAAAAATTCAAAGATCAGAAAACCTTCTTTTTTGTTATTGAACACCCTCCGCAAAATATTTTTTCTCACTGTTTTTTGCCAGACGGCTGATTTTCTTTGGTAAAAGCGGTTACTCATTTTTTAAAGCGAGCATATTACTATTGATTTTGTTGAAGAAAAACAAGCTTTCGTTTTTCACTAAATTTTTTATTTGTTTTTGTTGCGTTGATTTAATTTATGACCATTACAGCTTGATAATCAAAACATATCAGTCTTCTGAATTTAAATATAAACAGTAATTAATTACTTGATTTCAGGAAAAATATTTTGTGTCATTTCTTACATTTTTGGGTTAACAAATATGGCTGAAAGTGATGTAAGTTTCACTAACTATGATTCACTAAATATATGCATATATTTTCAGCGAGAAGATTTTGCCGGAATAATGAGCGAAACTGAAACAATTTCATTATGCAAAGGTTATGAAAAAGTTGTTGAAGAACTAGAAACTTGTCAAAAAAATTTTAAAAATTTTAGAGTAAAAATTGCTTTGATTATTTAATAAAAATATTAGAAATAAAATTTTAGCCATTGGAATATGCAGAATTCAATGTTCGGGTTTTGGCTGAAGAATATATGGATAAGGTCCGCAAAGTAAGTAAATATGAAATGTTTGGATAACAATGATTTTATGTTGATAATTTTAGAATTTAGTCGTTGGAAATGCTCAAACTCAAATTCTTGCTGCCCGTTTTGCATATAATCAATCAATTTATGATATTGTTGCAGAAGCAAAAAAAGATCCAAAAAAACTGCAAAATGATCGATATCTTGAAATGTTAACTAAAGTAAAATTTAAAATGTTTTGTGGCAACTTTTGTAATCAAACGTAATTTTAGGCAATGAAAGATTGCGTTGATTCTGCTTTTATGCTAGCAACACATCGGCAACAGACAAGACAAAACGCAAATTTTGAGCAGCTGGTATGTTTTATCGCTGTAAAAGATAGCTTTTTTAAAAATCATTTTTAAGCTTGTTGGACAAAATATTATTCAAAATAGCCTTCAGATACTTATTGAAAATATTCATCAACAACCTGCGTTTGATGTTGCATATAAACATGATATTCAACCTGATCCTGCTTCAACTTAACATCATCAATTTTAATTTTGGGAATTAATAAAAGAATGTAAAAAGAACATGAACATTTATATTTAAACGTTTATTTTTAAAAAAAGGAATGAAATTATTAATATATAGAATAAATACGATTATGATTAAACTCTTGTTTATGATTTGTACAAATGTTTGATAATATTTTACATAAAAATTTTCGATATGGTGTAATAAAATATAATGTAATAATAGATTGAAGAAAAGAATGTGTAATTATTAGAGAAAAAATATAAATGCTCCAATTTTCAGTATTTGGTAATTGAAAGCAAACAATAATTGCAAAAGCGATAAGCGGAATTACAAGAAAGATTAAAGAAACAGCAAGCTCAATAATTGCACTAATAATAAGAGAACGTTGAAGCTTAGAAAAGATTATAGATTTATTAGATCTTACATAATAAGTTAAAAATGTAATAATAAATGTTGCAACAAAAAGTGTTAAAACAAATGCAGTAAATGAAGAAAAATATGCAGCTTTTGCAGATTCAAATGGTAATGCCAAAAATGCAGGTTCATCAAAGTATTTTGAAAGATAAGAATCTTGTGCCAATGCGGTCTCCAAAATTTTATCTCTATCCATTTTTAAGATTGGATATAATAATATCATTGGTCCAATATAATTTATCATAATTGTACAAAGTAATAATTTTATTCCAGTTTTAAATGAAAACCATTTTGTTAAAACTGAAGGAAATGCAAATAAATATCGATTTAAAATTGCGGCGCCCAATGCTTGCGCCATATTAACAATAAATATAGAAGCAATAAAATAAAGAATTGCTGTTGTTTGAAATGTTCCATCTTTTCCAACTCCCAAAGGAATGCCTGCAATTGCAGGAAACAATAATATTGGTTTCACCAATGCAAATAATGTCATTGTTGCCAAACACCAAATTGAATGATTTAAAACCAGCCATTTGAAATTTTTAAGACGTTTCGATTGTGTCAAAATTACATAGAATTGCAGAGGCGCAATCAACCAACACAAAATTAACATAAAATATGAATAATAAAAATAAAAATTTATAACAAAAATTGAAGGAAACATTTAAAAGAAAAAATAAAAGCTTTGAAAAATAAACTCAAAATTACATAAATTTTTTGATTTCTGAGATATAAAATAATAAAATTTTATTAACTTTGTTTTCGTCGAATGTGCAGTTCTTATTAGTTAACAAAAAAAGCGAAAAAAAAACAATTTTTTTAGATATTTTTTTCTGCTTTGTAATTAAAAATAGCATACAATGTCCTTTTCCGCTTTACCTTTAACAATTAATTGTAACAACAATAAATATTTTGCCACTGAGTTATTGTGTATTTTCCGTCACGAGTTCTTCCATAACAAATTATAGGAAAAGAGAATTCAATTAAAGTTTTATATTTTGACCTTTTTTACAAAGTGAGTTACTATTCAAATTACTTTATTGTGGAGGCTTTTTAATCAAATCCTGTTAAAGTTGAGTTAAAAGAAATCGAAATCTATAAACGAAAAACAAAAATGACATTTTCCTTATTAAACTTTTAATTAATCATATATTTTCTATAATAAAATTATATTTTTATTTAAAACGTTGGTGAAAGTATAAAAACTTGAACACAAAAATGAAGTTAAACGAAGAAAACGTTAGGTTATTTTCAGTTCTAAAATTTTATGGACATATTTAATAATCAGAAAAATTTTTCTTTTTGATAACAAAAAATTGTAAACCACATCACAAGTGTTGTCATTTTATTTACAAAATTCATCACTTTCATTCATCAAATTCTTCTTTTCAAACCTAAACCCAATTAAATGAATAATAAACGCAATTCCTTTTTTAGCGAATTTCTGATCTTTACGCAATGAAATTACTTCCCTTTTCTCTCTCTCTCTCTTTTGTTTTTCTTCTTTTGTGAGAGTGTAAATTGATTGTTCCATCATAAATTTAGTTTAATAAAAAAAAAATAAAGTTTAATCATTGCACGTGAACATTCTTGATTGACAAATCAAAAAACTATAAAAAGGTAAAAATTTTCTAATTTTGATTGTTATATTTTTTTGTTCCACTAACAAAGCAATTTTTTGTCTTTGTAATTTAAAGAAATAACAATGAAACTTTTATTTGCCATATTTGCTGTAAGCTTTTTATTAGCTAATGTCTCGGGTCAATTTTGGGGACCTCCAATGTTTTCACCATGGAGACCATGGGGCGGTGGCTTTGGCCGTCCTGGATGGGGTGGCGGTTGGGGTGGCCGCGGAGGTTGGGGTGGTGGCCGCGGAGGATGGGGCGGTGGTCGTGGGTTCGGTGGTGGACCAGGTGGCGGCTTTGGTGGTGGACCTGGTGGTGGATTCGGCGGCGGAAATGGAGGTGGTTGGGGTACGTATTAATAAATTAATAAAAGGGATGAAATTAACAAATATATTTTCAGGCGGTGGTGGTGACGGCGGTGGTGGCGGTGGCGGAGGTCGTGGAGGCGGTGGCGGCGGAAGAGGTGGTGGCGGCGGCGGTCGTGGCGGAAGAGGTTAATCTTATTCTGCCTACTCGCTTTGACAGCACCACTTTACTGCTTTCGATCTCTGACGATTTTTTTTGTAAAAATAATTGTTTTATAAAATAGCCATATAAAAATGATTGAAGATTTATTTGTGTTGTACAATTAACATACTTGTTTAAATTTGAAAAAATTAATTGCTTATTATAATTACAAAGAAAGCATCAAAAAATATAGAAGGATAAATCATTTTAATTTTAATAACGATCAAATGAGCGTTGTTGAGAATTTGCCCATCGATTTCCGTGTACATCATGACCGACAGCTTTGACAGAAGTCTTTTCATGATGAATTTTTCCGCTTTTTGTGTGATGTGGTCGGATGTTGTTTGTGCTCGTACTAATACTAGTATGACTAGATCTTAGAGGATTACCAAATACTTGATCTTGCAAATGAGTTCCAGCTTGTTTCATTTCTTGTTCTAGGATACTTTTCATTATAATTAAATCGAGTATTATAAAAAGTTTACCTGCCATTGCTAACAATTCTTGTCCACGCTTTTGTTTTTCCATTGCTGCCGCAGTTTTTGCATTAGCTTCTGCAACCTTTTCATAAGCTTTTGCTTGAGCTTTTTCAGCTTTCTTAAATTCTTTATTTGTATCCTCCAAGATTTCTTCTGCTGCTTTACTTAATCGTCGAGCTTCTTTTACATGATCAGATGAAGCTTTATCATCTACCACCATGACTTGATTGTCATAAGTTATACTTCCTCGACGATTTCTTGGTGGATCTACTTCGACATGAGTGGTTGGAAATAAATGTTGTTCAATAAGATATTCTCGGTGAGACATAGTATGTATTATTTTTGAATTCCTAAATTTAAAAGTAACATTATTTTAGTAAATACAAAGTTTTCTTTTGAAAACACATTTTGTTTATTCAAATAAAGCAAAGCAACTTAAGTTGCTTTGCTTTATACTACTTTTACTTTTTAAAAAATTGTCAGTTTATACATCTTTTCTTAAAGTAACAAAAAATGCAGACTATTTTGACTTCACTATCTCCAAGGAAGATATATCATATCCAAGCAACCGTTTGCTTATGATTTTTGAAAAAACACTTTGTTGTTGTCTTTTATGTTTGGTTATCGGTCTTTTGCTGCTATGGTAAAACAAAAAAATTGTTTCAACACTAAAAATTGAATAAAATTGCTCATTTTAATGTTGTGATATTTGCACTGAAACATATACCTTTTCATATTGGAAATTGACATTTTATTTTGCGATTTAAAAAAATTGCTTTGTTTTTTAACAACTTTTTTCAGTTGCGTTAACTTTTTCAAAATTGATTATCAGCATTTAAAAGTTTATGAACCAGGGAAATCATTCACAAAAACAAAAAAACACAAAAACAAAGAACATATTGAATGTTTAGTTTTTTAATTTACACCATCGAGCTCTTGCTTTTTTATTAACATAAGCTTGTTGTCCCTCACAACAAACTGGTAATGGAAATTTGCATGTTTGTGAAGGTGAGGTACATGGAGTAGTTTCAATAGTAGTAGCATTTCCGTCACACGTTTTTATTCCGCATCCATTTGCATTTGTTGGTTGACAAGTCTAAACTCGAATAATAGAACATTAACAAAATACATGACAAAAGCTTTTACCCGAATACATTGCTGAGTTGAACATCCTCCACAACAAATGCAAGACCAAGCCGACCAAATACCACAATCAACTTCCAGATTTCTTACTGGTTTTGTTTTATCAAATGTTAAAAATGTCAATTCAAGTGCATAGCAACTATTAAAAAAGTTATAATTCATATTAATTATTTTTAAAGTTTTGAAACCAACCTTAAAATAATAGAAAAAAAGTAAAATACAAAAAAATTCATTTCGTTAAACTTTTATAACAATTTTAAATTTATATTTTATATGAATTAAATCAAGGAAGTATTTATGAAAAACAACAGTTATTTGTTTAGCTTTACTCATGAATTAACACTTCTTATTATTGCAAAAATATTGACTCAATTTTTGGGAAAATAATATTTTATTATAAAAAAGTGTTTTATGCTTCGAGTTCTTTAAGGACACAAAAGGTTATTCAAATAAAAGAAGTGTGACTATAGTTACACTTCTTTTTTTAGTAAAATTCAGCAGGCAAATGTTACGATTTTTTATAATGTAATCAAAAAAAGTAAAGCTTCCAAAATTTGGCTCGGAATTTTTTTGTTTTTTTTTAACAAGCTTTTTGAATTTTTAATGATTTTATTATCTAATCCTTATAAATTCAAATTTTTTAAAATGAATGGAACAGGATATGTTTTGTGAAAAATGCAAAAAGTTTTGTGTTGCAGCTTAAAAATTAATGATAAAACTCATTTGTATTTTTTTAAAAGTGATTTTATGATATAATCAATATTTACATTAAAAAAGCAACGAGCATACAATTTAAATTAAAAAATATGGATATCTGATTTTAGGTTTATGATGATGACGCCCGGCACCATCTAGCAACTGTTTCAAAATTAACATAAGCTTCTTGTCCATCACAACAATCAGGTAAGGGGAATTTGCATGTCTCAGATGGTGAAGCACATGGAGTTGAATCTAATTTATCGCCTTCTCCAGAACATGTTGGATCAAGGCAACCAGGAGTTGATTGGCAACTCTAAAATTGTTAGTCGCTCAAAATATTTTTGCAAGAAAAAACGTGAATTTTTTTGTTTTTAGTCTATTTTGCAATTTGTTATACCACTTACCCGGGCACATCGTCGAGTTGGACATCCTCCACAGCAAGTACACGACCATTCTGACCATTCACCGCAATGGGGAGTTGTTGTTGAAGCTGAAGTGGTTGTTGTTGTTAAAGTCGAAGTTAAGGTTGTTGAGGTTGAAGTTGTTGATGTCACAAGTGGTGTGGTTAATATTCTCAATGTTGGCGAGACGGATATAATTGTTCTGTAAATTGCGGCTAACTTACAATAATAAAATGTTTAAACATACCCAAATAACAGAGATAAAACAGAAATTTTAAGGAATACAGACATTATTTTTAATAATCAATTAATAATATTTATTTAATTAATAATTTAATTTAAAAAGAGGCATTAAGGATTCCTTTTTAAGCAATTTTAAATGGTAGAAGAATAACAAAGTGTTTATTTGCATAGCTTTGTTTTGTCTCAAATAAATACATATTTTTCCAAAAATAAAAAACATGTATCATTTTGTCGAAACAAGAGTAGAATTTTAAAAAACAATTTAAAGAGAATAATTGTTTTTAAAAAACATAATTGTTGTTTTATTTTGAAAAAATCAAACAGAACAATGATGTGTATTTAGCCTTCAAAAATTGCAGCAAACATAGAAGGAAACACTTTTGTCTTTGAATAAAAAAGAATTCCCTGAAACACAAAGATGTGTAAAATTTGGTTGATAATTTCTCAAAAGTGTGTTATAATAAAAAAAACCCAGTGATGGCCTGCCATTTAAAGCGTATTTTCCCAAACAAAAAACTTAAAAACTCCATGATATTTTTAACATAAAATAAAAGCGCTTTGTTCAATATATTGTATATGATAAACAACGGCTAATATAAACTTTATTAACAGAATGAAAAATATTTTTGTCTGATATAAAAATTTCGGTTGGTGTAACGAACGACAAACAAAAGTCTTTGAAAAAAATGATTAAATGCAAAAATTTGACATTCAAATTTATGATTTAAACATAAAGTCTCAGAATAGTTCATCGGGAGCTGCAACGCAAACGCCTTTTGGATGACAGATAGAGTCTTCAGGACAGAACGGAATGACTGAAGTACATTTTTCACCGGTTTCGCATTCTATATCAGCACATGCTAAAAATATTTTCCATCTTTGATAAAAAAAATCAATGCATTTATAAAGCTTACGATCAGATTCCCCAGCTAAATCTCGAGAATAACGTGGAGCCTTTTCGTCAGAATCTGGAGGTGCAAATTGTGTTGGGATACAAATACCTTTAAGATCACATTTTGCAGCGCCTCTTGCACAAGCTGGAGTAATATGTGTACACGTTTCACCGTCTTTGCATTTCATCGTATCACATGCTGAATTTTAAAGTTTTCTTTTATTTCATTAAAGTAAAATAAGAAACTTACGGATATCCTCATCACGAGTTGGCGCAGTGGATGCAGTAAAAACTAAGCAAGTCAAAATTATAATCACCAAATTTTTATTCATTTTAAACAATTTTTGTGGAGAGAAATATATATTATAAAAATTATTAAAATTGCACCGTTGTTTATTCAACCAATGTTTTATAAATCTAGGCGGGGAAATTATTAATGGTAAAACAAATTCTTTTTTAATATGCTTTTTTTCATTTAATCCGTTTTCATCTATTGAATGGTGGTATCATTTCATAATCGCCACATTTTAATAAAGCAATTAATTTTTAATGATATTCGTTTTCATAACCAACAATGAAATCAGATGATTTTTTTATTTATCCAAATGAAAAAAAAAACGAAAAATTTATCTAATGTTTTTATAAGGTATTTGAGTTCTACAAAGTAGTTAAAATTCTAAGTTCAAAAGAAAACTTTCAAGTTTAAAACACACTTTCAAAAGACCCCACGACAAAAACTCAAATCAATGATGCTGTTATTTTTAACTTTCACCAAAAGATCAGTCACAAACGTAGCACAAACAAATACAAGAACATCACATAAAATCACTAATTTACAAATTGTAAAAAAAGCAAATGAGTTGTTTTCGTTAAGTTCATAGAAGTATAAAAAGAAAAAAAAACATAGTTTTTTAACCACAAAATTTTAACATGCTTTTATCATTTTTATCGGCTTTTGCATTTTTCTTATTTAAAGTTTTTACATGGACAATATTATTTTCAATACCGTTGGGAATAGCTTATTAGTGAGACTTTGATTTATAAGTTATAAATATACTTTGTTTAATTTCAGCTTTTACCTCAAACACCGTTCTACTTATTTTCAACGCCTTGGCTTACCCCATCCTTCAATAACTTCAACATTCCTCGGTAATTTCGAAGAATTTGAAAAAGGTCATAAGCAATGGGAAACACTTAAAAATTGGGAGAAAAAATATGGACAAACTTTTGGAATGCTTCTTGGAGCACATCGTGTTATTGTTACTTCTGATTTGGACATTCTCAATGAAGTTTATGTTAAACGATTTCATACATTTCAAGCTCGAATGATTCATCCGTCCGTTGCCGTTGATCAAGAAAATGGCCCACAAATGAATGTTTTTCTGGGGCAAGGTAATCGATGGAAACGGTTAAGAGCTTTATTTTCAGCATCTTTAACAATTTCAAAAATAAAATCTGTTGATCCAATAATGAAAAGAGCCCATGAAGAACTTATTGAAGTTTTAAAAAGAAATGAAAATGTTATTATTGATGTTAAACCGTGAGTAATTCATTTCTTTGAATATAATGTTGTGTTTTCTCAATATTTAGATTAATATTAGATATGACTTTTGCAGTTATATCTCGTTCAGCAATGGGAATTAATGAAGAATTTGGTAAAAGTGAATTTTTACAAAAAATTATGAATGCTTTTGATCGAGGTGAAACTGTCCATAATTTTGTTGCATCATTTTTTGCTGGAACATATGATTTTTTATTCATAACAAAATATTTACAAATATTACATTTTTTTACAAATATTCGATTTGCTCGAGAAATGAGATCTAAAATTGGGGTATCCTTTTAAAAAACATAATATTAAAAGTAAAACAAATGTTTCATTTTAGAAAGTTATAACTACTCGTGAAAATGAAACTACAGAAGAAAAATCTAAAAGACATCAAGATTTTTTGGATTTTTTACGTGAAGCTCAAGAAGATGATTTAGATACAACAAATAAGCCAGACTTTGATACGAAAATTCCTAAAAAGCTTACAAGAGATGAATTAATTGGATCTGCACATGCTTTTTTGGTTGCGGGCGGAGATACAACTGCAACATTAATCACTTATTGCTTGTATGAGCTCGCTTTGCATCCTAAAATAGAACAAAGGGTTTTGGAAGAAATTCATGATAATATCAAATTTATTGTAAGTTTTAAGATATATCTGTGTTATCACTGATCGTAAACTTGTTTCAGGACGATATTGATTACAACAATGTTAAGAAGCTTGAATACTTGGAAAGATTTGTAAAAGAAGCAACCCGTTTGCATCCATCAGCATATCTGCAAGTGATATGTGTGACTACAAATAATTCAGTACATTTTTTCAGTGTCACAGCCCGTCGAGCAATTAAACCAACAACTTTGAAATTATCGGATGGAAGTTCAATTCATATCGACAGAGGAACCTGTGTTCTACCAAACATCCCTTCAATTACTCAAAATAAAAAAATATGGGGCAAAGATGCAACAGAATTTAATCCGGATCGTTTTCTCTCTGAAAATAGCGAAAACTGCCATCCAATGGCATATCTTTCATTTGGTGCTGGACTTCGTATTTGTCCAGGTAAAAATTTAGCAATCTATGAAACAAAAGCCACACTTGTGAGACTTCTGAAGGAATTCAAATTTGAAATTTGTGACGAAACACAGGTAAAATTTTTGCTCAAAAAAGATAAAAATTATTTTTTGAAAATTTTTAGACTGAAGAAATCACGAAAGCTACATTAGGGTTTGTGGAACTCAAAATGAAAGTTATTGCTCTTAAAATATTATAAATGAAATGATTGCTCTATTTTAAGTAAATTTGATTCTTAAGGTTCTATAATTTTATGATTTAAAATAATTATTGATTAAACATAGTTAAAACAAAGTTTATAAAAATTCTCTCATAAAACAAGATTTTTTACGAATACAAAAAGCGTATAATTTAACAGTGATTTGAAATTTCTTTAAAGGTTTTCTCAAATAAATACAAAGTATAGTTAATTCTAAGGTTAAAATATATAGCGATAAGACAATTTTTTTTAACTATTTTGAAAAGACATTTTTTTGTAATTACAAACGGATTCATTTTTGCAAATAACCAGTTGATTGCTATAGTTAGGGATTATCCACACAATCTATAAAACACAAACGGTAAAACATGTCTCTTTTTATGTTGAAAAAGCAATGCATGCTCAATGAAATTGAACTCCTTTTTAATACTTGTCTGTTGCATCCATTGTTTTAATACTCTTGAAAGTTCATTTGTCAACATTTTAAAGGCTTTATCTATATTTTTTTGCAGGGTGTGCTTTTTAGCTATCACTTTAACCCTGAAATGTGTAATTTCCTTAGACAGTATAAAGTTCAAAATTTTTCACATGTTTCGCAGTCAAATTTGTTGCAAAACTTAGGATTTAATTAAGGTAGAAAAGTTAGAAAGGTGTCCACCAAAGATATCTACGTAGTTAGAATTTGAAGAATAAACGAAATTAATTGGCCAAAATATTAAATAATTTTATTTCGATTGTGTTTTTTTGTGTATTTGTTTAATAATTTTAAATTAAAATCATCTTTTTGGAAAATTCCAAAACCGATGTGTTTAAATTAATTTTAGTGCCACATTTATATGCCAAAACTTTGCAACCATGTTTAATTTACGTATGTATATTCTTGTTGCAATTTTTGGTTCATCATCATGGTTATCAACAAATTCAGTGTGGCAAGAATTGTCATTGATGGTTGTGGCTTTACCTGAAGGATGGAATTTGCCGTCATATTTAAGTGCGGTAGTCCAAGTGAGTTATTTACTACCATTAAAGTACTATAAACATAAAAATAAGATTTAGATAGGTTCAGTAGGACCATTAATTTATTTGGTCATAAAGAAATGTACAACTTTTGATTTTCCAAAAGCTCCTGTTATTCAAGGGATGCTTATTTTGCTAACGATATGTAGTTTAATTACGGCATTTTTGTGGGATAAAACTGCATTCGTTTTTGGAGAAGAAAGATCAATCAGCTTAATAATTATTATGTTTTTTATGGCACTTATAAATACAACATCAAATGTTTTATTCATGCCATATATGGCAACCTTCCATCCAACATATCTTACAGCATATTTTCATGGAATGGGATTAAGCGCTTTAATACCAAGTGCTTTTTCATTAATTCAAGGTTAGTAATTTTACAAAAATGTTTTGAAACTTCTTTGGAAAAATTTTATGTAATAAACAATAAAATAAATTTACTTTCGATTTTTTGGTCTTAAAATTTTAACTTAAAGCTTTCATGTTTTTAGGAACCGGAAGCTATAACTGCATCAAAAATGAATCTACTGGTGCAGTTGAACCACATTATTTGCCACCAACTTTTAATGTTGAAATTTACAATCTCATCATGTTTGGATGGTTGCTTTTGGCAGTTGTGGCATTTGCATTTTTACATTGGGGTAGACATTTGATTCAATTTAAAGCCCCAGCAACTTCTACAGCTGAATGGGATTTTGATAAAGATAAAAAAAAATTGAAATGTTTTTACGAAATATCAATTTACCTTTAGAAAAACACGAAGTTCAATTGGCTACTTCTGATTTACCAGCAGATGTGTTTCCACCTATTAAAACTCAAAGTTTTTCTGATAATAAAATGATTGAACGCAAAAGTTTTACTCGATATAGCATTCTTTTATGTTATTTAGCTTTTATTTGTATTCAAATGAATGGCGTCATGCCAGATGCTCAAAGTTATGCCGCATTGCCGTATAGTCAGGTAAACAAAAGAACTTTAAATTAAAGATCTCATATATCTCTAAATAACCTTTTAGTTGACATACCACCTTGCATTAGCTATTAAAAATGTAACACATGCACTTGCATGTTTCATTCCAATTTGGTATCAACCAACTTCCCTTCGAGCTCTTACAATTCTTACTTTAATTGCTACTGGATTTTGCGGCTATATTGTTCTTTTGGCATTTCAAAGTCCATATCCATTTTTACATCATTCATTTTGGGGTGGATTCTTTTCAGTAAATGCTGCAATTATTGCATCAGCATTTCAATCATATCTCAGAACTGTTTTTACCGCCGTAATTCGTGATGACAATCCAGAAAGTGATTCAAGATTATTTTGGTGTGGAATTTTTATGCAAATTGGGTCAGTTATTGGAACAGCAGTTATGTTCCCTTTAATTAATTTTGCACATATTTTTAAATCAGGACCTGCATGTGATCAAGATTCTTAATTTTTTGAAGTTTTTTTTTTTAAAATTTTGAATATTGTAATAAATTGATTTTATTTATTTCTTTAATAATGATTAATATCTTTATTTAAAAAATATACAGCAATTTATAAGGGAAAAATGGAATTAGTTACACAAAAAATAAAGCAAAAATGTTTTTGTTAGTATGTATACAATAATTGTGTCACATCAATTTTTTTTTAATAGAATTATAATTTATGTTTTTTCCTCTCAAATGTTTCGTGAGAGAAAAAACTTAAATTTGAAATTAAATAAATTAGGCAATGGGTACTCTATGAATAATTTGTCCCGATAATAGCCGACGTTTCAATTCTTTCCACAATAGTTTTCGTTCTTTTGCAAGATTTTGCAGCATAGAACCATTTTCAAGAGCTCTTCTTGAAAGATATGGAAGAACTTCTTCAACTGGACCATAGGGAACATATTTAAAAGCGGGATATCCTGCTTGTCCAAGCGAAAATGAAATCTAGAAATAAATAAATAAAGTTTGAAGTTAATAATTCTGTATTTCTTTAAAATTTAGTAAATTTAAAAATAAGCAAATTATTTTTTTGTTGTTCATTTACCTGATCACACATTCCATATAATTGTGCAAAATAAATAACATTTTCACTTGGTTCAATGACTTCATCCTTTAAAATTCGAATAGCTTTTCGAATTGATTCTTCATTGTGTGAAGCAACCATGACAGAAATTTTATTTTTGTTGTTTTCATTATGATGTTCTTTGATAATTCTTTCTAAACATTTATTGTACATTTCATTTGTTGCTTCATAGCTTGGATTTAAGGGGTTCTCATATCCACGATCAGCGGCTCGTTTACTTTCTTCTTCCATATATGCACCCCGAACAAGTTTACAACCAAAATAAAAATTTTCCCGTTGAGATAAACGAAGATCATGTTCAATGGTAGATAAAGTTTTTTTGAGATATGCTTGATAGGTATTCATAATTTGACATGAATCTTGATTATATTTTTTCATTAAATCAATGGTAATGCGAGATATTGCAGGTTGATAATATGTTTGTTCTGCATCAATCATAATTCCGACACCAGCAGATTTAGCATAATCTGCTAAATGAAATAATCGATCCGTCATATTTGAAAACTAAAATAGACAAAATTTGAATATCGTATTTAATTGTTCGAAGTCATGCTTTAAAGTGATCTGTAAAATGGAAATACTCACTTCTTGTTCTTCAATTTCTGTAAATTGTTGAATAAGTGGTTCAACTTTTCCTGTTCTGACATTAAATGAAGTGAACATTTGTATTAGTTCTTTCTTTTCATTAAGTAATGCCTCCCAATCATAATAATCAATAAATCCATCTTCATCTGTATCCAACATTTTAAACCAATCTTCAAATATTTGATTATCAATTTTTATTTGAAATTCTTCAAGACGCTTTAAAAATTCTTCTTTACTAATTTTATTCAAAAATATATCATTATCTGTTGATCCTGTAATAGCTTTAAAAAATGTTTGAAGCTGAACAATCATTTCAGAATACTTTGTAAAAAGTTGTGGTCGACCTAGTGCCGTTAATTTAATGGCAGCAAAACCTTCACGCTTTGTTGCATTTGCAACTGTATCAACACATTTTAAAAAGATTTTTATAATTTTATCAAATTCCTTTTCAGTTATCTAAAAATAACACGTATTTTCTGGGCAATAAACAAAAAAAGACAAACTTTTAAAATCTTTTTTTCACAAACAATTTCCGAAGCAGCTTTTTCTTCAATATTTTGTAAGCTATCAGATTCAACACTGTAATCCATAATTGATTGTACACCAAATTTTCTCATTTTTCGTACAATTGGCAAAAGCTTAAACAACATTTTGATATCGCCTTTAAAAATATTTTTATTCAAACCTCTTTGGTATTTTCACCAGCAACAAAATGTCCATAAAATGATAATTTTAAAATACGTTTAAATATAGCAGCACCAAGGAATTTTCTCATAAATTGTAAAATTCTTTGATTATTTCGAACCAAAAAATCAATAGAACACAGATGAAAAACAAAAAGGCCACGAATCAGTTCAAGGTTTGTTTTGCTCTATAATAAAATTGGGGTTCTATAATCATTTCTTTCTGAAAGCTTTTTTTTATAACGAACCTTGAAAGCTTCTTTCGTATTTTCAAAAGATGAATCCAATTCATTTGAACATTTTTTTATCTTTTGAATTTTTTCATCTTGTGGATTCAAAGATAATGGCACAGCAAAAGTTGAAACGCTTTGACATTTTTGTTGAACATGAGAATGTTTATGGCGATAAAATATGCATGTTTGAACTGACACTTTTGAACGAAGATGGTAATTTAATAAATTCGAATACGAATATCTAAAAGGCAGATGATAAGCTGCTTTTAACGACATTGTTTTTTATTAAATAAATGAAAATTTTAAAAAAACCTTTTGAGTATCAAAAAAACAGGCGTACTAAAAATGTGAAAAAAAGTTCAAAAACAACAACAAAAGATTTTAATCTCATTTTATGAAATTGAGGCAAAGCAACAAACAACTTTTTTTATGTAAAAAAAAAGAATTAAAAGAAATTCCTGTTTTACCTTAACAAAGTCAAAGCACAGCTGACGAAAGTGACGAAAGAAAAATTCATCTTTAAACCTTTCCGTTTTTTATCTGATCCAATGTTGTTGTTTATTATTCTTCCTCGAATGTTGTTTTTAAATAACATTCGAGAGGAACATTTTTGTAAATATTGTCGCCATTTTTAGTAACAATATTAAAAATCGTTTTAATAACTTTCCATTGATTTTTAAATTTTTTTGTTTTTAGATTTTAAATGTTCAATATAGTAAAAAAGAATTTACGAAAACAACAAATAAAACACTATATTGGAGAAAAAATGACTTTTTTGCAAACGATGATAAAATAAAATCACTGTTTTTAATCTCCTTTCAACGCAAAAAATAATATAAATTAAATAAAATGGAAGACTAAAAGAAAATTAAAAATTAAAAGAAGTCGGAGGCATCTAAAAATTTTCAAAAGCAGTAATAAAAAATCAATATGAAAATATAACATTAGTTGCATCAATATGGACTTTAATTTTAGTTAAAAATTGTAATACATTTGCACCCTGTATTTTTATAATAACATTTGTAATTTTAAGCTTGTTTTTTTTATTGTTTAAATCAGTGTTTTTAAAAGGGTTTTTGGAGTTAACACGTGTTGGAGTTTTTTGCTTACAAAAAATTTAGTGTTTTTCTGTTTTATTTCGCAAATTTGTATTGTTGTCTTTGCAATTTACTTGATTTGACAATCAGTAAGAAAATAAACATGTTCAACTTAAAAGTGAAAAGTTAAGTTATTGTTGATTTAAGAAAAGCAGACATGACTTTTTAAAAATCGTTTAATGTAAATATTATTGTAATTTTGTTGTTTTTGCAATCATCCATGATCTCTTAAACTTTTAAAGATGTCTTCTCATGGATACTATACAAGAGCAAATTTTTCCTGGAGAAAATAAAATTTTTTAAAATCTTAAAAGAGTCAACTCTTATTGAAAATGTATTTAAAAGCTATTAATGTATTTTTATTACTAGTTCTTTTTATTTCTCCGGCTTCATCCTTAATATTCAGTTCAAAGTGACAAGCAGGTTTTACATCAGAGCCAATGCCAAGATTCAGTAATAATGGCCCAATTGATCGGCAAAGTCGCGGGTATGTAAGCAAAATGGCCAAAGGTGCTGCGATTGGTGCCGGAGCTGCAGCAGCATATACTTGGTGGAAAAAGGGAAAATAAATCATGTCTTTATATATATATATGTATAATATATTTTATTCCAACGGGATCGTAATAAACACAGCAACAACAAAAAAGTAAAAGCATATAGTTTGTTATAGCAATTAATATTTTGCAATTTTAAATGCTACATATACTATTTCACAAATGAAATGAATCCCAACGTTTTTGCAATTCAATAAAGTAGACATCTGTTGAATAAGTCGCTGGCATTTTTTCTCCAAGCGCACTGATCACTCTTATGTTTTCTTTTTTCTTCATTAAAGGCACTGTTTTTGCAGATTTAAAACTTTCTCTGAATAAACAAGAAAATATAATAATAAATGCCAAATTATATGTCTAAAAGGTTTCGAATGTAACGTCACGCCTTATGCAAAATTAATTTTTAACAATTTACCACAAAAAACAATCCTCCCGGTGCTGAAGACTGGAACACAAAATTATAAATTAATGTCAGAATAACGCCTATCGGAGCAATAAATGTAAAAATTATTATTGTTGACCACATGATTTTTATTGCTTTTATGTTTTCAAATATCTAAAATTTGCTTATATTAAAAGAATTTCTAGTCGTTCAGTAAGGGTCATCAACAAAAAATAGCTATATTTAGCTTTTTTTAGCTTTGGTTCTGCGAATATAAAACCTTAGCTATTTTTAGCTTTTTGTTATAATTATAAAAGCCGCGGCCGGCCGGATTTCTCATTCCTGTCTGAGGCAACCTAATTACCTGATATCTCGTTTTTAGCGTCACACGGTAAGCTAATAATTTGTACATTTTTTGATTCTGCGAATATAAAACCTTTGCTACAATTAAAGTAAAAAAGTGTGTGAAAATTGATAAACTATTGCCCAAATAAATAAATGTTATATTTTCAAAATATATCCCTGCAAAAAGAAAAAATAATTATTTCTGTTTTTTGAAACTTTTAATGCCTTCAATTTTCTAAAAACACTTACACCCAATGGTAAAAGAGAAATGAATAAATGTAAATAAGCATGTTAAAAATGTTAAAATGCCAAAAGAGAGTAAAGTTCTAGAATATGAGCTATACTTTTCAACAAATGCCGTAGCAATAATTCTTTCAACTACAACTACTAGTAAACTTCCGCGAACATGTTGTGATGAAACACCTTGAAGTAATCGAAGAGTTTTAAATATAACATCATTGTCTATACGATATAAAATATAATATGCAAAAATCGTAATCGATATCAATGTTTGAAAAAAATTACAATAAATAAATGATGTCAACAAAAATAATCTAAAATTAAAGAAATGCGTTAAAAAAAATCAGATAAACCTTTGCATAAGAAAAATCAATTAAAAATGGAAAGAAAATATTAGTTTAAATTAGTAGCAAAAAACAGTTAATAATCTTGTTTTCGTTTGTTCATATATTTTGTTGAGTAATCAAAAACAATTTACCTAAGATTCCTTGGAATAAGATTTATTTTAACTAAGCTTTTTTTGCAGGATAAAATGAACAGAACAAAGGCTGTTAGCGCTAAAATTAAATTTACAATATTTAATAGCAAAACAACTGTCGAATCCATTTAAAGCAAAAAAAATAAAAGGAGACTATTTCAGAAAAAAAAATGATTTTAAACTTCACAAAAATAAAAATTTAAAGTATGCAATTACTATGCCATAATTTTTACTTCCGTCAACCTTTTTTGCTTGAATATTAATACAGAGGCATATGTAAAAAGTCAAAATTACTTTTACATATAAAAAAACTAAAATGCGCGACAAAAAAATACTTTATTTAATTTGCAATTGCTGAATAAATCTAATAAAAATATAAAACAAAGTTTTTATTTGGCCCATTAAAACTAATTTCAATTTTTAATTGTAAATTATAGATTTTTTTAAAAATTGTTCTTGTTTTTCGTGTACAATAATAATTTCATTTAACTTTTTAAATAGATGGGATGCATATTATTTTTCAGTGAAATCATTCTTTCATAACAAGATAATCAGAAAGCTCTTTTAAAATAATGAAGAAAAAAATAACCAAGAAATTTTTGGTAAAAACTTTAAGTTTATTATGGTAAACACATTTTTAATTAAACAAAGTCAAAAATAGAGCTCTTTTTTATTGATTGATCTCCCTTAAATATTTGGAGGTTATTTGAAAAATCAAACCTTCATCTTGTAATCTCTTTTTAAAATCAAGATTAACCTTTTTTGCTTGCTATCAAGAGAGGGAACATAAAATATCATGCACAAATTTCTAGTTTTTTTCCAACAAACTAGCAAAAGAAAGATTTGATGGGGAATATTGATTTCGTATTTTAATTGATTTTAAGATTGTGTTCCTGTTTTCAGAGAATAATGAACGGCATATTTTTTCAAGTTTAAATATTGTTTTGCTTTTAAACTGAAACAATGCTAAAACCAGATAATCAACCTATAAACAACGGATTTCATCATGTACAAGCTTTAAGCATTTTTTTAATTATTTTTTATTATTTATGGCCAAAAGTCTTTCCAAATGCCTATTTTGGATATGATATGTAAGCTTTTTTTTGTCATATTTTGAACTTGCGAACTTTTAAGTTTTTAATTTTAATTTAAAAAGTCAAAAATGTTTACAAAATTTTAGCTTTTTTGTTACTTCTGGATTTATCATGGCATCAAACAAACCCTTAAATACAATTAAAAGATTGAAAAAATTTTATTTTAAGCACGTAAAAATGCTTATTCCATTACATCTTATTTTTGTTTTATTTATCACTTTAGTCACAGCTTATTTGCTTGGAACTTCTTATTTTATAAACGTTTCTGGAGATGGAATGTTGGCAATGGCATTTACTCAAAATTTGAATATTTATTTCCAAAAATATGATCTCTTTAATTTAGTAAGTAATTATAATTTAATCTTTCATAATTTTTATGGCTTTTTTGAAAAATTAAACTCTTAATTATTTAAGATGGAAGAATGTGCATATTTTTTATATACATGGATTTTATGCAACCAGTTAATTTTTTGTTTGTGTGCTCCTTTTATCTCTTATTTCACCTTACAAACTCCAAAATCAGTGTTATGCTTTCTTGAAATTTGCTTTGCATCATTTTCATTTCAAATTTTTTATTCTTTAAAAACAAATTATTATGTCACATTCTTTCCAAATTTGTGGCAATATTTAATTGGTACAGCTGTTTTTCGGTTGAATAAAAACTCAAAACTTCAAAATGTTCAAAATATGGCATTTATGAATAGTTTAAGGCAACTATTAATGGATAACAATAAATTGTATGTTATCAGCTTAATATTATTAATATGTGGAGTTTTAAATCCTTACTATTCAAATTTTTTAAACCTTGTAACAAGATCTGTTGTAACATTTTCTGCTGCAACATTAATACTTTCGTATCCAACGAAACAGTGCAACAATTTATTCGATAAATTTATATGCTATATTAGTAATGCATTTTATTCCATTTATCTTGTCACTTTATCTGTAATTTTCTTTGTGAATCAAATTCGTTTACAACGAGTGCCATTTCTTAATACCGGTTTTGTAAATAATTTCTTATTAAATTCTAACTTTTCATTGGCATTTGTCACTTTAATTATTTCAATTATCGCACAAGAAATAATTTACAAGCCAATGCAAAAGCTTTCCAATAGCGCTACAGTATTACTATTAGGAATATTGTATGCTTTATTATCATATTATTGTTTCTATTTATTAACTTATCCAATTGATTAATTGTATAGGGAAAAAACCTCTTCCATTAGGTTATCAAGATTACTAAAAATAAATAAATAAATCTACAACTACTTTGTTATTATCTATTCAATTTTCATATCAATAATGAAAACTGCTAAAAAACATAATGTTAAACTGTAAAAAATTTATGACATGCATAGTTAATTTTTGTTAAAAATACTGTTAATTGTGGATGACAAAACAATTTTTATTAATTACCGGAAAAATACACATATTAAAATTTAATAGTTGGCAAAGCAAATGACCCAAATGAGTTTGTTTGAAATTTGGGATTTATGTAAACATCTATCCTTAAACGTTTCAAGCTTTTGTTACATTTGTTTGGATGTAAAAAGCAATGAAGAGTTTGAAATTTGTATGGATCAAATCGGGGATTAAAGAAATGTGGTAAATTAATAAACGTGTTGTTTTTTTCTTTAAAGCTGAATATTGGGGTATCCTTAATTGCATTCAAAGGTAAAAGGTCCAATTTATCATACTGCGATAAGAAATTTACCATTTCTGTCATTTTTATATGATGAACATCTGAAAAAAACTGTGTTTACTACTTTTAAAGATAACTTGAAGTTTCACAACAGTAATTACGCTGACAAAATGCTAGTGCAAAAAAAATTTACCCATCATATAACCAACGGCCATATCATCAGGCATATTATCATGCTTTGCAAAATCTTCATAAACTTCATCTTTCAAAATAGATGGTTTTATTATTTGCAATGCAGCATTTGATATACAAAACCCAGCCCCACCTACTGCAAACCAAAACATACGCTAAAATTTAACCCAAAATTCTAGTATTTTTATTTGTAAAATTTAAAAATATTTCTTACTCCATTTCGTGCACTTGGTTCATTTGTTGCTGTTCGTCCAAGGTAGTATGGTGTATTTGGATTAAAGTTATATAAAATTTGTTTCAATATTGGAACATTTACATAATTATCATCATCAAAATGGCAAGACCATTTTGCATCCTTTTTTAACATTACATGTAATTCTTGATTAAGTTTACAACCAACTGAAGCGCTACAAAGATTACACCTTATTTTGTTGTAATTGTAAAATCTGCTTACAAATCGTATCCATTTCCACATGTTGTATTAATTAAGTTTCCCTTTACTTTCTCTTGAAGCACTGGATCATATGAATCGGTGATAAAATAAATCTAAAGATTTTCAATCATAATTCAACATTTTGAAATCTTCAAAGATTTTGAAGTTTAAATATCAACTTACATTTTTGGGAGCTAATTGAAACCATGTATCAACAATTTGAGCCACTCTGGTATTATGAGTTCTGAAAGCTGTTTTGATTGTTATTGTCAAAAAGTTGCCTTCAATTTTTGTCTAAAATTATTTTTATTTTAGACCCGCTAAATGTCACATACGTGTTTTAGATAGATAATTGTATCATATGCTTACCTTAACTTCTTTTGAACACATATAAATAATTAAGCATATAATTATGGTAAACCCAAAGATCTTATATTTTTTCAGAATCCTTAAACTCATTTTGCTTGAATTCCGAAAAAATCGATTAACAGTTTCGACGACAACACTTTTTGCAGTAATTTCAAATAAAAGTTAAAGTGAAAAAACTTTTACTTTCAATATAAATTTTACTTTAAGATTTCTATCTCGATAACTTTGATGTTATCTCTTTTAGCTAAACCCAAAATGATACTTTTGACCTAATAGTTAAAAAAGTATTTCGTGAGCTCGTTTTAATGCGTTGTGTCTTTGTTACATTACACGTCGTTTATTATTAAATTCAAACTTCACGTCATTTATGCATAAAAAATGTAAAAAATTTTTTTAATATGCTTTTTGTTTAACCCATTTTATAAAAATATTACTTTAAGTTATTGTAAAATCGTTTGATGGTCATTCACCGTTTTTTTCCATAGATGATGCATTCTTTTTTTTTGCAAAACTGATTATTTTTTTAAAAAAGGAAATGTCGTTTTGACGAAATTTTGGATGATTTTCTTTTGTTACTTTCAATCAGGGAAGGACTTATTCGTCCGATCCGGGATTCCGGAATTTTCTCAATTTACCTATTTATATTATTAATTTATTAAGAAGCCATGTTGATTCGTTTATTGAAGTCACATACCATTTTTTTAGAGTTTCTGACACTTTGTAGGAAAAGTTTAATAAAATATATAAAAATTTTAAAAATTGAAAAGGCAAAAATTAGGAAAAATAACCAAAAAGTTCCGATTTTTAAATTTTTTGGTGAAATTTTTAAAAAAAACGAGCAAATTCTTGGATCGGATCTTGATCTGATCCCGGACAAAATCCGGGATTCCGGGGCGGGACAAAAAACCCCGGAAAAATGGCCGGAATCCCGGGTTTCAGCTAGCCCTGCTTTCAATCCATTTTACAAATATCTTTTTGATTTTATTTTCGTTTTATTGCATCTAAAATATTAAATCTTAAACAGCATAATAAGATTTTTTAATTTTATGTTTGTTTATTTTATATTGACACTTGTCTTTCGTTTTTGGATATTTTTCATCCATTTTCTCCCAAAATTTGTTTGTAGCAATATTGTTTTCATTTCTTAAAGCATTTCTGGCAATATCATAATATTTTGAATCTTCTTTTGTTTTCATTCCAGGATGATACATAAAAACATCATTGACAATAGCAAATTTATAATCAGCTCGGCACATTTCCCATCGGAGTACAGCATTATCATGTAAAGGATAACGAAATGATGTATCATGATATGGTATATCTCTCAAGGAAACAAACTGTGGCTCCCATTCATTGTAGCGATAACTGAAAATAGGTTATCATTAGCTAAGGTTTATCATTATGTTGAATATATTACGGATGATAAAATTGAATTGACGTTGTATTATCAGTATTTTCTATTGTTGACAGCCATGCAAGTTGTTTTGGTATGTAATGTCCAATGAAATATCCATGGAATAATCTTGCTCGCTTTTCTTTTATCAATTTTACAAGTCCAGTCTTGGTTTCTCTGATACTAAAATAACTTTCTTTATAAAAATTACAAGTTTTTTTTTAAAATAATAGATGTTATAATTACAGATCTCAAGATTTAGCCACAATTTTAACTATGTCAGTATTAAAAATCCGTTATTAACTCAAACTAAAAAATTTTTCAATTCATTGCTTTGAAAATGTTATTATTTAAAGTTTCTTAAAAAACTTAGCAACTTACTTAAAATATTCTTCTTTAACTTCAAATATTCGATAAACCAATACCATTTTTGGATGAACTTCTAAAAATCGATTGGCTAAATGTAACATTTTTTGTTCAAAATTTTTGCTAAAAAAGTGATCCATATCTGCTAACACAATATATTTTGTATTGGACATCTAAAAAAATATTTTACAAGAAATAGTTTGCTTTAAAAATGTAAAACTTACATTTCTTGCATAATTTCTGACCATGTTTATCGGATAATCAACTAATTGTTGAAGTGTTTTATTATAATTTTTCTTTGAAAATTTACATTCCAAAAGTTTAAAAGAAATCATTTGTTGAATTCTATTACAATCTTTTGTTGATGAAATCAAGTAATGAACGCTTAATTTTTCAGCAACATTTTGATTACTATTTCGTAAATCCATTAACTATAAAATAGAAATTTTAAAAAACTCCCAAATATTTTTATATTTACGAGGTTTGTGATACATGTTATATCATTTTCACTGCTACGTTTTGGAAATTCTATGGCAAGTGATATAGGACCATCCCAATTATCTGCCTAAAATAATCATAATTTTTAAATCTAATAATTTTTAAAAACAAAAACTTACATGCTTTTGCAAAGAATAATCTATTTTATCAAAAGAACTATGCAATATTAAAGTAATACGCTTAAATTCATTTATATTTCCTGTTATTATGTTATCAATCGTACAATAGTTGTCGTATTCTTTTACATTTATTACTTCAATGTAATCATTTTTAACGAAATCACGAATAAAATAAAATAGCACATAAAAAACTAACAAAAGTATAATAAGTTTTAAAATAAGAATGTAAAATCTTTTAGAAAAAATCATTCAGTTTAATATTTAAAAATTGATTTTTTTCAAAATTTTCAGACATAAAACCTTTGTAAACAGTTACATTGTTTTTAAGCATATTTTGATGACACATTATTCTATGACATATTTTCATTCACAATCTGTGTAAACAAAAAAATTTCACTAGCAAAATTTCTGATGAGAAATACTAATTGATCAATTCTTTTTTTATGTTATTATTATAGAAAATAATAATAACATTTAAAAAATTCCTTTCTATCCCATTTTTTTTGTTAAAAATAATGCAAACGTGTAAGAAGTTTTTATTCGACAAAAACTTCGCAGAAAAACCCACAAGTACACTAAATTCATAATAATAATAAAATAAAGCAATATATCGCAGTTTTTGAAAAGCACAAAATCAGCAAAAGTCTTTGTTTTATATTATATTTCACAACAAAGATTTGCTTATTTTGAACCTTTTTCAAAAGGTTGTAGTATTTTTTAAAAAGACAGATTTCTACTTTTTTTTAAACTAAGAAAAGAATTATAAAAATGATGAAAATGAATGAAAATGAATGAAAATGTTTTCTTAAATATTCAGTCTCTGAATACAAAAAATTTAGATAATCCTAAAAAAAATGTTGATAAAAGTTATAAATAGCAAAAGATGAGCTGAAAATCTCAGCTTATTACTAAATTTCGACAGAGAAAATGCACAGTATTATCTGTTAATGCAAATACATTCTTGTGCAGCTCAAATATCTCATAATAATCTTCTTTGGAGAAAACATTATTCAAGTTTTTATGCGACTTCTGTTTTGAAGGGCAAAGTGCTGCCAGAGAATTATCACAAAATATATCACATTAACTAATTTAAATTTCATCTATGCTCATGTCTGTATTTAGGGTGTGGAAAAGAGGACTCACATCCACCAAAATTGGTAACACCTTTTGATTGATGTTTCGCCGCCGCTGGCAAAAAATCAAAAGTGCTCACCCCAAGATTCAGTCCCGTCTTTTGATATATTTACGCTGATAACATATGCATTCTATCATAAAATCTTTCTTCTATTATATAGTAAAAAAATATCAATGCAAATGGTACCATTTTCTTTTTTTATCCACCAGCATAAAGATCTCTATTCTCATCTATGCTAATGCTTCAAGTTTTAAAATAAGCAATCTTGTATGAGATGCTCGCATGTTCCGTCATATAAGGAAGTAAAATTTCCCATTCAAATCAATTTATGCATTTCCCTTATATTTTGAAATAAAATAAATACCTAGTTTTGCTTATTGAACATTAGAAAAACTTTTTATTCCAGTGTTATGATTATTACATTATTTATAATACATTAAAAGCAAAAGCCTATAATATAGAAACCAAATGTGAGATTTTATATTAAGTTTAGTTTGGTGTCATTTCGACAGTATCTAATTTAATAATTTAATAAAAGGCGGAGTAAAAATAAAACCTATACACCAATGTACATATTATCGGCAGTATAAAACATTCATTGGTTTGATAACACACTATTTGTGTTGCATCTTTAACAATGGCAAGTTATATGGATGAAAACTTACGTCAAATGAAATTTTATAATATGATTATTGCTCGAAGTGTTGGAATTGCTGCAAATGTTTTATTGGGTTTTCTCGTTGTTAAACATACAAAAAAAGAATTACAACCTTACAAAAAAGTTTTAGCAATCACCATTTTTTGCGATTTAAATAGTTCCGTTTTAAATTTATTGTTTAACGAAGTAAGTTTTTTTTTACAACTATTGTCTTCTTCACTCAAGCTTTTGACACAAAGATTATAGGGTTTTTTCACTAAAAACAGATTCAGATAACTACAAAATTGATCATACCTAGGTGATTTGAAGTGTCCAAAAGAACGTTAAAATTTGATAAAAAATTATATGATTTGAACACTTTCAAATTCACACCTGGATAATCCTTATATGATTTATAAGTGTTTTTTACTAATTTCAACTGTTAAAATCATGATATTTTTCTGCCTTACAAATCATGCCCTAAAAATCTGAATAGGACATTTTCTTAGGACAATTTGTAACACAGCCCAAAGCCCAAATCAATTTTCTTGTTTAAAGGTAATATTCTCATTCAATGATGTATATTTTACAATTTTTGAAAATCAAGTTGTTACAAATATTGTCCCATTATCTGCATTAATTATTGGTTCATCAATAATGATATTTTTTGTTTCATGTGAAGTTAGCATTTTGCCATTACATTTTATTTATCGATATTTAATTATTAAATATAATTATTATCTTAGTTATTATACATTTGCTGGAATTGGATTATTATGTTTATGGTATCCCCTTTATATGATGGCCTTTTTAATAATAAATACTTATCCAAATGATAATTATCACGTTTTTGAACAAATGTTAATGAATTCCACACATTTTAAAAACAAAGTTCCCGTTTTTACTGCAGTTTCTCAAACTTTTATGGCAAAAGTTGTTGGTCCCGCAATCTTTGGAAATCTTTTTATTGTTTATATTATTCTAACATTTTGTTCATTTTCAATGATTAAGAAAATGAAAGAACTGAAACCTTCAATGTCAAAATTTACCTTAGACTTACAATCTCAGTTTACAAAAATTTTATATGTACAGGTACAATTTTATTTAAATACAAGGAATCCGTATTAAATGAAAAAAAAAAAAAAATGCTAACTCAATTTAGGCTTTTGTTCCATTTATTACATCTGTAATCCCAATTCTTTTATCTCTTGCTGCATTTGTAATTACTTCCCCATTTCTTACTTATGCGGATATTCCTGTTTTTGTTATTACTGTTGGGCAATCAGCAATTAATCCAATATGTGCAATATTACTTATGAAAAGTTATCGCATTGCAATTTTTCAATATTTTAAAGAAACTAAAAAATATTTTATTTCACCAGCTACTTCTTCTACAGTGGCATCAGCGAAAAATTGATATATTATGAGAATTATATAGCTTTTAAGAATGTCATGTCTTTTATGTTTATGTACCATCATAACTTTATCTGTAAAGTGAGATAATGAAAGTGAATACAAACAAGAAAGACAAATTAATTAATTTCAAATACTGTATTTTTCTTTCCTTTTTTCAGTTGCAAGTTTATATAATTGTAAAATTTCTTTGTATATTAAGTAAGGTTGCCATATCACAAATTTGTTACAGTCTCGCATGAAAAATTTTTATTGTCTCCTAAACATTGTTAGTATTTGTTTAAGCTTTGAAAAACTTATTTAGTACATATGCGAGAATATCTATCTCCAAAAATTTTTTCAACAACTTTCTTTTATTCACATTTGTGACCAATTAATATATCTAGACAAAATGGTGGGATACAGAACTTTTAATTAAAATAAATATATTAAGCACCCCATTTCAAAATTAGACAAAGCTGCGAGACAAAGAACACATTTATGTAATTTGTCTTTCTTGTTTGTATTCACTTTCATTATCTCACTTTACAGACAATTTGTAACTTTGATTAAAAGAAATTACTAAATACTAATTAAAATGAATTTTAACGAAGCATAAAAAATTAAGTGTTGTGGAATATTTTTTCCCTTTCAAAGTATCTATTAAATACGTTTTCCACGCAAATATCAGTTTTAATAACATTGAATTATTTAAATGCGAAAAAAACTTTTACGTTTTCAAAAAATCTTGCAAAATTTAATTTTGTACTAATAAGTTACTTGTTTTTTGTAAGATGTTACAACCCATATATGGTACCAAAAAGAAGATTGTAGGATGACAAAATGTTTTTAGAAGATTGTTTTTTCTTTTTTACTTTTAACATCCTAATAGTTTTTTTGCGAAAAATTTGAGATAAGCCAAGGATTAATACTGCTATAAAAAAACTGTTGTCAAATAACAGTATTTTTTTTAATATAGATATTACTTTTTGCGTTCAATAGTTCACTACAAATGCCAATGAATACTGTAGCTTTGAAGATATACTAATATTTACGTTGTTGTATTTATTTACCTTCGTCAAAAATGTAAAAAAGATGTAATTAGAATGTTATTTTAAAATAGGTTGCATTTTATCAAGCTTAGCGGAAAAAAGATAAAATTGAAAAAGAAATTTCTATAAACAATTTGAATACAATTACGTTAAAAATAGATTAGTTTTGACAGTGTTAAAAAATGTTTTTTTTTTGAATAGACGGAACGCTTAATGACGATTTCAATTTTTTAACAAAATTTCACAAATATTCTTTTTATTTTAGTATCATTAATGAAAATATTTAATTAGCTTAAAAATATTTTTTTCATTTTACCGTTTGTATGTCTAATGCTGTTGTCAATTTTTTCAACCGTATTTTTTAAAATTATTATATTTACAGGAACTAGTGACGGAATTCTATTTGAAGTCCATTTTTGTTGATAGTGTAAATTATACCGTAGTCAAAATCAAGAACATTTAAAGAGCAGAGTCGTTTTTGAAGAAAGAGTGAAATTAATCTTTTTAAGAGGGACTGACTTCATAGATATATATCTATGTTCAGAAAAAGCAACATAGATTCAACGTATACATTTATGCTAAAGAAGTTATAATATTACATTTAAGGAGTAATTGTAGAAACTAATATCCTTAATACACTTCAGTCGTGGATAGTGGAAAATATGAGTTGGCGAACTATTACACTGCTTTGATCTTGTCGTAAAAATTATTTGATGTTTCATTACCTGCTGGGTGCGTGTGGTAAAAAATCACGATTTTTGTATTACGTAACATCTTGACAGCCCCCATAGCTCAAATAATTCTCCATACTTTTGTGTACACAATCAGCTCTTTGTATAAAAGAAATTTTAAAAATGTTATTTGTGCATTTAAAACACCATAAGCGCAGCCAATCATTTTTTTGTCTTAATTATTTTTTAAATACTTTTTGCAACATAAAGTCACTGTCATTTCTGGGGGCGTTCTGTTACTACAAAATTCCGTGATAACTGAGTTTTTGGATATTTTTTACTTTTTTAAAAAATTCGTATATTATAAATTGATTTGTTAATTTAATATTTTCGAAAAGTTTAATAGAATTTTATTTAAAAACCGTTAAAAAATTGATACGTCAAAATGTAATAACTTTGTGCTTTATCCATTTTTGCTCTTTTTGCTTTTGCCAAAAAGACGTAGAAACACATTTGTACAGGTGAAGTTGGTAAAATGAAATCAGCAGCTATTTAAATATTTATGCGAAAAATATATTAACAAACATTCACCCATTTTTACGTTATAATGTCGCTGTCAGTAATTTGGTTGCCACAAAATTTGATGAAATTACGTTCGATAAAAGTCTTAAAAAATCAAGTTTTAATTTTAATTTTTTGGGCCAAATTTATTTATGACATAAGTATAAATGGAAAAGACATAATTTTAAAAATCATATTAACAGTTATTTTCTAAGATCCAGATTTCGTCAGATGCATTCAGTAGTGGCTGTCGACAGAGTGCACTTTTTCATTCCACAAGAATAGCGTAGTATATTTACATAATGCCTTTTTCTTTGAGAAATGTAAATAAATCAAACCAATTTTATTTAAAGCTCCACTTTTTTCTCCTATTTCGTTTATTTTGTAAGATATCAAAAAAAATTAAACATGTTGCATTTTTTAATTGTCTCTGTTTTTAACAATTAACGAAAATAAAAAGGGTGAAATGATTACTTTCTTTTATGCTGACTCTCTGTGCTGTCGCTCCCCAAAGCATATATTAAATTTTAGAGCAAGTCTGATAGATTCTAATATTATTTTTCATGATAGAAAAATGCCGTATCAGAATTATTATACTTATTTTGTGAAAAATATGTGTTTTCCCTAAAAGTATCATGTCATGCAATTGTCTGCAAACTTTCGATGAATAAATTCATTTCTTTGCAAAGTTTTATAATAATCATTCTATTTAAAAACTCAATTGTTTGTTTGACCAAACAATTTTTACCCCCGCAGTGCGCTTTTGCCGAAGAAATTATTTAAAAGCTATTCCTTTGGGATTAAAACGTCACAATTTTCTTTTGAATTATATAAATAAATAAGATATATCTATATATTTACTTATTATTTGAAAGACCTATGTTTATGTATAGATGTGATGTGTGTAGTTGAATCTTTATAAACAATTTTTTTTATTTTAAAATACCGACCGAAATTTTATTAACTGCAAGAATTATCCAAAAAAATTAAGCGTTTCGGAACTATCAGACATTTATTAATAAGTATTTTTCAGTGTACGGCGTCCCCAAGGAGAGAAAAGTTTTATTTTTTGTTTATCAACTTTTTTATAAAAGTTTACTAAAAAACGATTGCTCAATTATGTTCAAGAACAAACGAGAATGAGGTAACAATTTTCTTAAATGAAAAATGTGACAGTTTTTATCGCTAAGTGGAGCGATTTTTTGATGATAGTAATAGCACAAAAGGGAAACGAATTTTTTCTATTACTATTATTAAGATAGTAAAGAAAAAATTAACATTAGTAATTTGGAGTATCTTTGTATTAAAAAACCGCTTTACAACGTATATGACAAAAAAATTCTCGTAAGTTCATGGAAACAACTTTGCTGTCATCTTTGCAAACATTAACGCTAGATATTTTTTGAAAATCGTTTTTTATAAATTTTTTGGGTTCAGAGTCCACGAAGTGCTTGTTATGGTAACATATAAATGTAAAGAAAAAGCTATTTATGGTTAACAAATATTCGTTTTGCAAAACGACGGGCAAACGTCTTTCGTAAAACCATTTGTTTATGTCTTTGGCAAAAAAAGATGTAATCCTCTTAAAAGTTTTTTATAAACGAAGCTACTTTTCCCAGAATTATGCCTTTTAACTACAAAAAATAAGTTGTAGTCATTATCTTGGGGGTTTTCATTTATTTTTGTTGCAAAAATGACCTCGCCTTTATCGTAGTTTTTTAATATAACTAATATATTTTTTGTGGATTGTCTGGTTTTGTCGTTTTTACTTTATTTAAAGGACGCTTTTTGTGTCTTTAATAAGTAGGAGCCATTTAAGACTAGAAAAATAAAAAGCAGCCGAAGGGCGGAGATATTTTGTCAGCCGCCGTAAAAACATTTGCATTAGCATTAGAAGTGAAAAAGAAAGAGAGAGAATAAATCCCAGAGGGTCATATAAAAGTATTCCCATTTTTATATTTGTCCTTCATTTCTTATTTTCTTTTTGTACTAAATTAATTAATGATATCTTTGTTTTCCTCGTGAATGCCAAAACCTTATGAAAATATAACCTTTTATCTACCGTATCTTTATAGCTAAATGACATTTTGTTTTCAGAACAAAGAAAAAAAGCTCGTGAAGACATTTTTTTGTTAAAAATTTTTTTGTCAAGGCTATAATTGGATATATTAACTTTTTTTTTGTCAAAAAAAGATGTTATCTTAATGTAATAAGAAAAAAAGTGTTTGACAAAATATTTTTACTTAAAAAAATATTAATAATGAAATTCAGCTGGTTTTTATTTATTTCCCTTATCATTTTAATAAAGTTATGTGACGTTGTGACTTCAAAAACTTATCGTAAATGGTTAAATAATGAAAATGTGGTGGGTTCTTTTTTTATGACATTTCCTACTGTTCATTAAAATTGACAAATGAGTCGCTGATTACATAAAAGGAATTGAATAACATTTTTTTAAAATGAGAATTTGTCTCTTAAGGTTTTTTAAAAAAAAATATGACTTCATTATTATTATATGCGTACTATGTCACATATTTTTTCTATAAGAATATTGTATAAATTAAGAGGCAACAAATATTTTTCTGTTTTTTTTGTTAATTAGTGTCATTTGAAGTCATGATAGTAATAGATTGACTTCTTTAAAAAATATAATCAACGATTTTTGGGTTTTAAAAATTAATACTGGAGATAGTATTATAAAATTTATACCAGATTTTGTTAGTTTTTTTTAATTCATTTCATAGAGGAGGTTTTAGGGATTGCCAAAATCTGGTTTTCAGAAGTTTTATGGGGGGTGGGGGTCTGCGTATATCTTGCATTTCATTTCATAAACAAATGCGGCTAAAATCAAAGCCATATTGCTATATGAAGGGAAGTGTTTTGAGAATTTTGGATTTTTCGCTGACATTAGATTTACACAGTCCTTTGAAACTCATATATACAACTACAGTATATTTACTTTAAAAATAAAGTCATTTTACATGTCAAAGAATTCTTTTTTTCTAAAAAAATTAGTTCCGCAAGGTGTGTTTAATTTTAAATGTTAGCATTATCATGAAACGTAATTTCCGATTGCTGTACTTTTATACCAAAACATTTATGAAGATGCAAAAAATTATGCTTTTATAAAGACATATGATTTTGACAGATTTCAGTAAGCGTGTGCTATTTGTTTCTTTTTCAAAAATGCCATAGTTTTTTTCCTCAAAAGAAAAGCTATGCTTCCTTTCTATAACAGTTCAAAAACCAGTCAAAATTTTGAAGAAGCTGCGCTTTTCAATATAATCTGTAAAATGACAATGTAGTCTTGCGTACGAAAATATATTTTTAATATAAAAAATGCGGAGGTGTCGACTTACAGTAATTTTTCTTATTTTTAAAAACATTTTAGGATTACTACGATGAGCTAATTACGAAAGTCGACGAAGACTACGGAATTTTACCAACATTTTCACCGCCGACAACAAAACCAAAAGCATCAGCGACAACAAAGGTTACGCCAAAGAGAATGAGATTTCGTAGAGAAGGATGCTGCTATGAATAATTGAAATTGAATCATTTATGTCTTTTTATGTTTGAGTAGTAGTATATTTTTAATGAAAAAACAAAATTCAAAAATAACATGTTTGACTGTTGTTTACAAAAGGATTACAACTTTTGAAAATCTCAAAGGGTGAATTGTTTTGTAGTTGAGTAAGTTTTCTTTGTTTCGTAAAAAAAATGCAACAGTTATTCAGGTAACTTTTTCGAAAGTTCCTTTGCTACCTTTCTGTAACTCATTTGGGACTATTTGTTATTTTATCAAAAATTTCTACTGTATTTTATTGATATTTTCTTTTCTTTAAATATTTTGCCGAGAAAGTGTTAATTTACTTGTAATTTTTGCTTTAAAACCTTGCCGTTTTCACAACCTTTTACGAGCAGTTGCTTTTTTTAATAGCACAGTTTTGTGCATAGTTAAAAAAGCAAAAAAAGATTTAAAGTAACAATTAGTAGTAAACAAATTGTCTTTCTATTTTTTCACCTACTATTTTTTTTGTAAGATGTATTGCAACAAAAAATTTGTACTCAATTAATGTTTTTATTTTTTATTTATTTAAACGTCTTACAAATTTACAAATCTGTTTAAATATGGGTTTTAAAAATTTTTTCTTGGTATTCAATAGATTTTCTTAATATTTTTTTCATTTTTGGGACTGTTTTATTTTTACTATTTTATTTTCACTGCGTTAATATTTTTGTGGTTGATGTGACACAGATAAATAAATTTTTTTTATTTGGCGGATGACACTTTATGTTGTATTTTTTTTAAAACGGAAATACTGTTATAACTCTTACAAATTGAACTTTATTAAAAGCAAACCTACACAAAAATTATTTTTTAAAAAGAAAAACAGCATACTCAAATAACAGCAAAAATTCATAATAGTAATTTGTTACTTTCGAATAACAATAAAAGTACAAATTTAATTAAAATGCATTAGACATGTCAAATTGAAAAAAAAATACATCATCAAAATTAACATCAGCTTCGATTTTTGCATCATTTCTTTGTATTAATTAAATTTTCATCTGTAGTTAAACGCTTGATTTATTAAAGCAAAAACAGATCGTCTCATACATTTTCGATTACTGTATCCACTAAATATACCTTAATTTAGCCAAAATGGCTTTTTCGCTGCATAAAATTTAACTGTGTTTTTTTATTATGAGCAATAAAAGTTTACGTTTGTAGATTTAATAAGAAAATTTTATTTTATAGCCTACAAATGTTGTTTACCAAAAATGTTAAAAATAATTTTATATTTATAGGATAAGGGGTAAAAATATGGTGGGCACATATAATACAATAAAAAATGCTATTAAATTATATAAAATGGATCAAAATAAACCTTTGTTAGAACAATTTTCCGCCAACGGTAACTAATAAAACTTTTAATTGTATTTTGCTTTTAAATTTATGATAAATAAAAGAAAGGGTAATCTAAAAAATCTTTTGTTTCGTTTAATAAAATCCGTAACTTACTGATTCATTATAGTGCAAAACATTCACGGAATTGTCTTTGTTCCAAATACGCCCTCAAATTAATGTTGATAAAAGTGAAAACACATGAATTATTTGCACTGTTACAATGTAACAAGAAGTTGCAAAAAAAGTCTAAAAATGTTTAAGAAAGCTTTTTTTATTTATGTATAATAAACTATAATAGTTGTACTTGTAACAAAAACTTAAAGACTTTTCAAAATTTTGATTTATGCAAATTATATAAATATAATAATTCATGTTTTTCATATTATCTTTATAATATTTAATGCAAACTATGTTTGATAATTTTAAAATATTTTGCTATAACAATTCTGCAAAATTTTTATGATAAATTCGTTAACTTTTAAAGATGTTATTTTTCTTTTGTCGACCTTTTTTACATATTTCTGAAAACGTTATGAATTTTTTTCTTTGTAACCATTAACAATTACAATAATATTTTCATTACGCTGAGAGTATACAAGTTTTTTAAATGCGTCTTGTATTTCGCATTTTAAAATTTAAATTTTTTTGAAAATTTATTGATTGCTCAAATAATTTAAAAAATGAAAAACATATGTGGTTTCAACCGAAAAGGTTTACTTTATCAGATTTTGTGAACGAAGAATTCCCAAAAACTCCTGTTTCTCAAATTCGACCAAACATAATTAATGTAAAACTAAAAATAAATTTTAAAATTGTTTTCGAAAGTCTTTTCTTGAAAAGCTTGGTTCAGCGTATCAAAAATTAATTTTTGTGGCTTACATGATTAAATTTGGGAAGTTTTTTTAATAAATGCACTTAAAAGTCTGGCTTTAGTTGTCAGATTTGTACAAGTTTAATGGAACCTAATTTTTGTTTAAATAAGTATAAAAGGTCGTTTGAATGTTTACTGTTACGTTCAGTTTTTTACAAATATGAATTTTACAACATCCTTTTCACCAATTGATAATGATGTTTTAGAAATTAAAAGACTGTTGTTTGTAAAATACATCTTGAATGGGGTAAATGATTCAATTACGTATGTTGGCGAAATTGCAGAATTTCTTGTTTTAATATTTTTTACATTTAATTACAAAAGTAAAGTATCTAATGTTTGTTCAAGTTATTTTTCTTTACTCAAAATTGGCTATTTATTTGATTTAATATGCTTTTTATCATTTTCTTTAAAAACTGTTTTTACGAAAGATATGGGATATCCTATTATTGAATATGTCAACAATATTTTTCAATGGTATATGTTTTTCTTTTTAGGACCATAGAATGTTGCATTATGTTTGAATCGATTTACATCAATATTATTTTATAAAAAACATGCAAAAATTTGGTCTACAGTAAATTATAAAATTGTATGTCTTATAATTTTATTTTACCCCTTTATTGTTGATTCATATTCTTTTACAGATATTTGGTGTAAAATTGATGTTTATGCTGATAACTGTTCTATAATTATGAATGAAAATTTTTTTCGAGTTTCTATTTCAAATGGATTTTTTGCTTTTGTTTCGTTATGTTTAGGTAAAAACTAATTTTTAATTTTTAAAATGTTTATAAGACGTTTTTTTTTATTTTCATAAATGTTTTTTTAACACTGAATTTTTCCAGGAATTGCAACGAAATTTGTGTATTATTATTCAATTCAACAACATGCAAATGTTTCCCTAATTCAAATGAAAGTCGAAAGGAATTTGCTGCTGCAATCACTTTTTTCGACATTTTGTTATGGAAGTTACGCAACTTTAATGGCAACATATCCATATGTTTTTTCACGTCGAAATGATCCAAACTATTTTATTATGTATGTATTTAATTTATTTTTTGTTAATTTTTCATACTTGTTATTCCATTATTCGTCATTTATTTTACTTTTTATGTTTTCGTAAGTTTTTTTTTCAATGATTAAATTATATCGATAAGAGAAAAAAATTTAGGCCAGTATTACGTCAAGGGATAATTGAATTTTATCGATTAAACCGAATATTTAAATGCTGTTTGATTAAGACTTCTGCTGTTTCATACGTACAAAATCAAAAATTAAATTTTGGAATAACAAGAAATATAAATTTGAATTTAAAATAAATTTTATTTCCGAAGTAAAATTTACTATTACTGTCAACCAACTGAAATAATATTAGTTTGATATTTGGAGGAAATATAAAAAGATTCACATTGTAGAAAAAAAACACGGATTTAATTTGCAATTTTTATGTGTGTGAACAAAATTAAATTGTTAGTCTCTTAAGGTATTTGTTTTATTGTTATGATGTTAAACATGTAATTTTTATATCAATAAATATAAAACTTTTTTCTTTATTTTTAAAATTTAAAAAAAAACGACATCGCTTGAATTATCTTTCACATTATGAATGTTTTAAGTATTTTATTGCCACTGTTGCTTCAAATTTTGAAAATATTTATCATTTGTTAAAACAGTTGGAAGCTGTCGACCAAATGCATTTTTTACTGCATTCGCTTTAACAGAATTTTCCTTTTCTCCACATGTTTTTAATTGATAATACAAAAATACTAATATAATGGGCAAATTTTGAGACTGTAAAATATTTTTTTTTTAAATATAAAAAAATAAATAACTTACAATATGCAAAATGCAGTATGGGAGAACAGGCAAGTAATTCAAAAAAGAAAATATCAAAATTATTGAACCTGTCGGTGCTATAAATGTATAAATCATTACAGCAGGAAACATAAAAGTTAATATTTTAATGTTTTCCATTATCTAAAACAGTAATAGTAAATTTTAATTTTAAATGTTATTTTTTCAATAAAAGAGTTAGAAAAAATAGTTTAGAATAATGCATTTGAAAAAAATGGGTTCAGTTTACGTTAAAAGATCATAAACATAATAGATCAAAAGTTTTGTCCTCTGAACCTTGTCATAAGAAAAGTTGAAAAAGTCAAAATCCGTTAAATTCCCAAAAGTATTTGGAATTTTATTTTTGACAATTAAAGGACAACTAACTTGATGACGCCTCATTAAAGAAATACGGTATGCCATAACTTTGTACATTCTTTTATTCAAAAATCCCAACACCAAACATATGATTACTGTTAAAAAATGAATAACAAAAATGACGAACGATATAAAGTCCACAGGGATAGCTGAATTGGTATAAATGCCTAATAGCACTTTAATTAAATGTATAATGTACAGAAAGGATGAGATAACTTACTTTGAACAAAATATGCAATACAAACTGATGACATTGTAAGTGAAAGCAGTGTTAATAACAAAAAATATACAGTTCTATTTATCCATATATATTTTTCCAATAAAATTGTTGCCAAAATTCTTTCTAATAAAAATATGAAGAAAAAATTTCGAATCATTTGAGCAGAAAATGTAAAAACACAACTGAGAACAGCAAAAGCGTTTAAATTTTGAACGTTTAAAAATAAGTTTAAAATTGCCATTCCTGCTGTTGTCAGTGATATTAGAAAAACAAATGGCAGGCAACATATTATTAAGAATAATCTAAAGAGTTTGTTGAATAACTAAGATCACAACAGGGGTATATGATATTTTCAAAATTTCACTATTATTGACTATAAATTAAGCAAAAAAAGAAATTCAAAGAGGTTTTTGTTACTTGAAACAAATATTTATTTTTATTAAAAATTTATTAACAAACCTTAAAGCTTTTGGGAGCACTTTTATGCAGGACTTTTGACAAATAATTACGAAAGTTGCAAGAACAAAGGAAAATATTGCTAACGTTAAACTTAATCCATTAACAAAAGTAATAAAGTCGTACATTTTGCTGCTGCTTTCAGCGGTCAAAAAACTAAAAAATAGTTTTTTGTTGAAATTCAATTTTGAAAAACTATTAGAATGTGTTACTACACAAAAAAACGGAATTCCTTTGGGCTTCTATTCCTTTTTCTGCTTTTCATTTATTAACAATTGAGGGATTAGAAAAATGCGCACAACAAGGTAGAAAATATTTTGTAGACTATTGTTTTCAAAAAAAAATTGCGCATATGGATATTGTTAAATCGTGTAATCCTAAAATAAAAGTAAAGTTTGAATTACTTTGTTTGGGTTTCTATTTATTTTGACATTTAAATGTGAATAAAAATGCCATTAAATGTGAACGATGGGTTTGAAATGGGAGCTGCAGAACGGTAAAACTGATATTTTTGCATCAACAGCAGTTGAACAAATTTAGCTTCCTTTGACCTAAGTACTATATTTTAATGACGTCATCATTCAAGAAAGATAATGGAAAAAACTCATTTGGCATTTTTAAAAGATAATAATTTAAAGGAGGAAGCAAATCTTCCTTTTTTTATTTACTGTGTATATATGAAAAGATATGAAAGCAAAGGACCACTCTAATATGCTCTACTTACTCTTATAAAATAAAAAAGTCAGAGAAACAAGATCTTCTTTTTCAAAGATTTGCAGATTTGAACCAACTTCTCAAGTTTACCAAAAAGTATTAGAGTTTAACTAATGATAACAAGAAAATCCGACTGAATATTTCGGGATTTTTTGGTTAATGAAAAACAAAGCATTTCCTAAAATATTTTTCCCTTTATAAAAAATAATGAGATTTTTGTTGGAACTTTAAGAATTACATACAAGATTTTCAAATTGGCTAATGAAATAAATACGTTTATCATATTATAAACGGGGGGACAAATTTTTAAAGCATTTATTTCAGAAGTTCAAATAAATATCAAATAGCATTATTCAAAATTTTTTACATTTTATAAACTATAAATGACAGGTGTTAAATTTTCAAATTATAAGTTTGAATAAAATGTTTTTAAATTTTTAAAAGTTGAAGTTTATCATTAAACGTCGACAGTTTTTTATAAAAGTTGGAAATGACTTCTTCTGTCACTGAAATAAATAAAAGGGAAGACAATGTTGAAAATTTGATGTATATTCAAGACGTTTTTAATTTGATTAACGAATATTTTGCATATCTCGGATGTTTTGTTGAGTTACTTGTTTTTATATTTTTGATTAGCGATCGCAAAAATAAATCTTCAAGTATTTGTTCTAGTTATTTTCATGTACTTTCAATCGGATATTTTGTGGATTTATTTTGTTTTATAACTAATCGCTTACACTTCATTCCTTTAAATATTAATTTTCCTCTATTCATTTTTATAAATAATATTTTCCAATGGTATGGGTCATTAATAATTGGTCCATGGAATATTGCGTTATGTTTGAACCGTTTAACGGCAGTTTTCTGGTATAATAAGCATAAAATATGGTGGTCGAAGAAAAATATGAGATTTCTTTTAATATTTTTATCTTTATATCCGTTTATCGTTAACGGATACTCTTTTCTCAATATTCAATGTAAAATTGCTTTGCAATCAAATGAATGCATCGTTTTTATGAAGCAAGGTTATTATACTGTTTCTATTTCAAACGGTACATGTGCTTTGTTTTCTCTAGGAATAGGTGTGTTTTGCATTTTTAAAGTCAAAACAGTTCTAATAGATGATTATGTTATATCTGCAGACTACATATAGTTTTTTCTGTACAGTTTTTATCACTTAGTTTATAGGTATCACAACAACATTTTTATATCGCCTTAGCTGGAAACAAAATTCAAATTTTACATCTCTTCAATTAAAAGTTGAAAGAAATATGCTTGTACAGTCACTATTCTCTTCAATATGTTTTTTAGCATTCTGTTTAACAGTTGCATCATATCCATATTACTCTGCTCTTCAACAAGATCCTAATTATTACATTTATTTTGTATTAAATGCATTTTTAGTTCGTTTCCTTTTTAATGTATTTCATTATTCATCTTTTGTATTATTGATAATTTATTCGTACGTTTTAAATTTCCCTCATTTCAAAGTGACTTATGCGGTAGTTTCAGGCAAGAATTACGACAACAAATAACTAAATTTTATTGCTCCTTTTATTGTTTAAAATGTATTTTGCAAAAACCACCCAGGATTTCGGTTATTAACAATCCGAAGAGCAGTTTTGTATTAAGAAATGAAATAAATCAGCATTAAAAAGATATTAAGTTTAGATATCTTTCATATTTTAACTAGACTAACAAATATGCTTTTTATATTAATAATCCACGCAAATATGTTGTTTTATTTCAAACAAAAGGGCATTTCCGTGGAATTCCGAAAAATATTTGTATTCAACAAAAAAAATGTATTTTATTTAAACGTAAAAATTGAATTTTAAAACAATAATTTTATTATTTTTATATTTATAGGTATTGGTTTTGTGAACCCGAAGCTTTTTTTAATAATACTGTCATGCAGATATATTTTACTTGTACCTATCTATTAAGCTTATCAATATCAGTTTTAACAATAATTGTAATGGTTTGTGCTATTGTTTTAAGAACTGTATCATTTAGTGTTTTCCCAAGTGCTTTAAAGTAAGTATTTGTGAAAGTTTATTAAAAATCCCTTATTATTGAACTTTTAGATTATATGTCATTATTTGTTATATTCCTATTGTATTCAGTGTATCAATAATAACAATGGCATACGCAATTTTTTATTTAATTTATGATACAGAAGATTTGGCATTCATTTCTGTTGCGAATATTACTAATGCTTACTTAACTCAAATGATTCGAACATTCTTCTTCATTTTTGCATTTGAAAGAATTATTGCAAATATTTATATTGAAAATTACGCAATTGCAAACAAAGTATGGTTTTCTTGGATACTTACTTCATTCAATATTTTAGTGACAGCCTTGTTTCAAACTGTTATAAGTAAGATTATTTCAAATAATTTTATAAAATATTTGGCTGTTTTTATAGATTATGGCCCCATTTCAATCAGTTTTAAATTTGAAGTTTATACTTACACCGTATTGGGAACTTATTTTGTTTCTTTTTTTGTTTTTGCAGTACTTTATTATTTGAATAAAAGGATGTATAAACTTACTGCATATCGTATTTCCTTAAATAAACGACACAGAGTAAGTATTTTAAATTTATGCAGTTTCGCACAACACGATAGATACCATTCTGATAATTTCATTATCTTGCGAAATATAATCTTAATTTTTTTAGATCCTAGAAAATCTCAAACTTCTGCATTATGTGTTTCCAACAATATTAATTTATAACCTGTTTGCACCCTTTGGTTCATTAATAACTGCATTTGGATTTTGGTTGGATTTTCCCCCGATACCTGTATCTATTTTTCATATAGTAATTTTTTCAAAACTTCTATATCATATTTTAACAACGCATTTTTTAGTTCCACAATTTACCACATTTAATCATTTGCTTGCGTTTATTTTTCATTAATTTGAAAAATAATAGGGTTTCAAAGATCAAAAATGTTGCGGTAGTTAAAAATGCAATGGGGGAAGCTTTGCCAAAGACTTACAAAGCAGATGAATATTTTAAGGATTTACAACAACAATGGAAATAATCAGTGCATAGACCAAATTCTAAATTCATATCCCAAAACAGGAAGTACCTATAGAGCGCAAGATTGGACACCGGATGTTTGGAATCCTTTTTTGTTCTTTAATTTTGCATGTAGCACATTTTTTATTGCTTCTATGTTATTTATAAAAAAATTGAAATGGAGTATGTTTGACTTTATTGTTTCCAAGGAAACAAACAACCAGGAAATTTTTATCACTGCTATGTAAAAGCTGAAAATGTGACTTCAATGTCAAAGCATAACTTTTATGAGACAGTATAATAACGAAACCTCAAAAAATATAAACTAGCGAACAGCATCAAAACGCTTTAAAGGAATTGGGCTTTCAATACAAATTTTATGGAATGTATTTTGATTTTTTTAAAGTTTCTCAAATTTTACATGTTCTTTTCTTTATTGTCATGTTTATATTTAACTTTTGTTACAGTAAACGGCATTTAACATCGGGGGACACGAACACCGCTACACCATACATATCAATATAGCTTACCACTATTATAACAGTGTTAAATCAATTTTATTCCAATTTGGAAGAAAAATTTTATCAAAAATATATTTTTTGCTGTCACCTTTCTTCTAAACTTGACTGTTATAAAAAATATTTCTTCCTTCTGGCATCAGATATGCAATCCACCATGCAAATGTTGAGGCAGTTGCAGATAACAAAAATGTGTCACAATTTAAAGTCCTAAATGCAAATTCCTGTTCACGATTTGAAAATTTTGGGTAATAAATATGTTTTAAAAGTGTTGCATTAAATGAAAGTGAATGTTTAAACTTTTCGTGTTGTCCTAAAAGGATTATTGAAATGTCTGAATAGCCTTGTTTTTTTAAAAATTTCTGTATATAAACTGCAGCTGGAATAATGAATGATGCTTTAGATTCTTGATATCGATAATTCAAATTCATAAAATCGCCGCGTCTTATATGTATGCAAAATTTGTGCGAATTATCATTTCTGTAAAAGTATTAGAATTTAAAAGGATATTATTTTTTATAAAGTCTTTCGACTTTATAAAAAATAATATCAAAGATTGAGACCTTTGTCCATATATGTTCAAAATTCAAAACTCACTTGAAAATTGTTTTTGCCAATAATGAAACACGTAATTTTAAATTTGGATTAAATTACATTAAATAAAGAATTTCTTTACGAAAATTATGAAAAAATTGGTAAAAATGTGGTATATGATCTTTAATAATTAAAAACTTTTCATTAACATTTTTATACCTAAAATTTTATACCGTTTGAAGGACTCACTCTGACAAATTGCAACATTTCTCTATTGGTTCAACATATTTTGATTCCTTTTTATTTGGTTTAAGCATTTGTATATATTTTGGTAAAACTGGAAATAGCGCTTTGATATGCTTTAGGGGCTGTCCAGATCTGACGTCGGTGTTTTTAGGGGGGGAGGGGTTTAAGCTAAATCTGACGAAATCTGACGGACAGGGGTGGGGGGTTTTTCCAAAATCTGACGTCGGCATAAACTGGTATTAAAGGTACAGAAAAATATTATTAAATTTTTTGCACCTTTTTTTCGTTTGCTTTTTTGTTTTGCCGCCCACAACAAAATATGAATAGAAAAAGAACAATGCATTTTTCCCGATTTTCAGTATTGAGCATAATTAAAAAATAGTTAGAAATGCGATTCCCCTTTTAAAAAAGTCGTTTCAAACAATCAACAAATAGAGTTTAAACTAACCTCGGGCATTATCAACAAATGCAAAAAAAATATATGTTAAATGATTTATTTTTTAAAACTTAGTATTTATCACATTTTTAAAAAATCTGACGATTTTCCTGACGCAGGGGGGTGGGAGGTTTTACCTGAATCTGACGCTATCCGATTTCGGGGGTGGGTGGGTGCACAATTTCCGATTTTTTCCCGACGTCAGATCTGGACAGTCCCTTATTATACCTATTTCACAACGTTTATTTGCGAAATAAAAGGGGCTTCTGTTTAATATTCGGCCAATACCGTAGTAAACCGCAATATTATATAACTAAAATAAAATTATTAAGCATTTAAAACACACATGTTCCACCTGATTTCCTAATCCCCCGCAGTATCTATAATCAGCTGTTATAAATTTATTATAGATTGCAATGTAGTGAATTATATGTTCGCTATTATTAAATATTTTGCTGGAATCCAAAAGTTCTAAATCAGATTTAAATGTGACAAAAACATCTTCTTCATATAAATTTTGCTTAAATAGGGATTTATATTGATAACCAATCAATATAACGATACAGAAAAGTGATAAAAAAATAAAACAAACTTTTATATTTTTTTTGCATTTTGCTTTTAAAAGAGGCATGAATAAAATAAATAAATTTTCGTCACAACTTTTTTATGACAAAGCTTGTAAAACTTTTATTTCTTTTTTTATTATCAATCAAGCCAGGACTTGAATGACAAATAGATGGTTTTCTCCCTTTGAAAAAAGTACTTTTTGAAAAGAAGACATATTTATTGGAACTAAACGTATTGAAAAAATGATTATTATTTTAGAACATTTTTACAATAATGAAACCAAAAAAATTATTTTTATTATTTGTTTCTTACTTTTTTCTTTAGGAATGTGAACAAAAAAAGGCATCTTTATTTGAAAGGAATCACCCGCAAAAATTTAATGAAAATCAGAAAAAAATTCGTAATTGGATTCTAATTTAAAACTAAACAACGTCCAACGTGCCACATCAAATAACATAATTATATTTATGGTAAATATCTGTAAAGATAAACTTAAAATTAAAAAATGCCACTCGGAAAACATTATTTCAAATGTCAAAATTGTACATCTTATTTTGAAGAAACTTTTTTACAATGGATTCAAAAGTGTTTTACGTGGTTATTTTTACATTTCTAGTTTTTTTTTGTTCAAGAGCAGAATTTACTGAAGAAGCTTTCGTTTTAAACGAAACTGAAACAGCATTTTTAAAAAGTAAAACACATTTATGGCAAAAATGAAATTTAATACTATTTTTAAAAGTCCGCGAAAATTGTTGCATGGGTAAACAGAAAAAAAATGTTTAAGGAATAATATTCTTTTTTTAATGGTAAAATAAGATTATTTAAACAAATTCTTGTTCAATGTTGGCGAAAATGTTCTTTTTGAAAGAATAACAATTGAATTTTATTTAAAATGTAATTGTAAAATGAAAAATTTCAAAGAGTTAAAGCATTTATTAGCTTTGATATACATTATTCCATCATTCATTTTATATCATATAATGATATATTTGATATTTTTTAGCCCTGTTAAGAAGAAATTTAATGCTTCTTTTTATTGGATTTTTGCATTTTCAGCAATAAATAATATGATTCATGTTTCATGCTTTTATACATTTTACAGATTTACTTCAACTCCATTATTTTTTTCATTTTTAAAAACATGGCCAAAAGATAGCATCTTTTATGTTATTTTTTATACTCTTATGTATTATTCAGCGTTTTCAGCACATTTATATAATTTAGCCATTTCATTTAATAGATTCACACTATTTTATTTAAAAACTGAATTTACTGAATTTTGGGATCGTCATTTAAAAGTAATCATAAGAATTTGCATATTTGCTCCAATTATTTATGTCTGGAATTTTCCATTTATTGAAATTAAAAATGTTCCAGTTTCGGGATTTGGTGCGTATATTGTTCAAACAAAAACAACATTTGCACCATGGTGGGATAAAGCTTTGTTACTTAGTATTGAAATATTCTTGATTGCATTTTTATCTTTTATAATGAACACTTATGCCATTACATAATGGCGAAATTATGTTAAAAATAAAACAATGAATATTCGCTCCCAAGAAACTGTTTTAATGGTTTATAATATATTTTTGTTTACAAATGAACTCTTTAATTGTTCGCAACAGGTTTGTTATTTTTGCAGACTTCGAATTTAGAATCATACCGGAAGAGGGGGTCAGAAACCTGACCCCACCGACCAACCGACCGGCTTCGCCGGTCGGAAAAAAAACGGGCAAAGGGGACGGTACGTTAAAAATTCAAAATTTTGGATGAAAATTTTAGCACATAAAGTATTCAAAATTCTTAAATAAACTTGACAAATATTTGGTTTTTACTCTTTATACTAAAATTTCCATATTTAAATGCATGCTTAAAACATTTTAACACTATAATTTATTAAAATCATTGAACATAATAGCTGCAAAATTTTTCAAACGCATGAGAAAAATTTTTTTTAAAAAATTTTTAAACGGAAAACTAAAAAAGAAGCAAGAATGCATATAAGTAATAAAATTTTTTTATTGACTACACTTTTTAATATATAGAAAAGAGTAAAAATAAAAGTGAGAAAAAATTGTTACAGAAATTAAGTTTCAACAGGGTTTTTAATGAAAATGGTATCTCTTTTTTCCCACATTTCTTTCGTGTATTCATTATAAACCAATCTTGCATGGATAGGATCATCTTCCTCGTCTTCAGCGCCATATCTTGGATAATCAGGTCCACGAGGATTTTGAGCATCACTTTCTAAATGTCGTCTTGCTTTCCAATCAATTAAATACTTTTGACAATATGTTTTAATGGCAGGCCATTAATTCTGATAGTAAGAAGAGCGTCAATAGTTTCAACAGCCATACAGCTTCTTCTTTTATCCAAAAAAATGAAAAAGTATGGAGAAACCGCGCTTTGCATCACTGCTACCGACTGGTACTGTTAAAGCACTTGAGATGTACTGCAACAATTCAGGGCTTATTTCAATAAGTACGCTTGCAGCTTGTTTTTGCAAGATTTTGTTGTAAAATACTTCCGCTGGAAGCTGGGTGCTGGGTCCTTAAAATTTTCATAATCAAATTCAACTGCAACACTTTCAAAAAAATCATGAAGTTGAACTCCAAGTTTGGGGGAATTGATTTTCAATCGCTCGGTCAGCTGCTTATGCTTTTCATTTGCATTTGGGGAAATTAAGTTTATTTCTTCCCAAATCGACATTGATGGTTGTGAGATTTAGGATTTCAAAGTCTTCCAAATTTTCGTCAACATAATATTTGTCCAAGCTTTTGATCAGATTTTGGAAGGTAACTTTTCAATGATGGCCAAGAGGTACGACGCTTGTGGTCAGAAAATGTAAATTTTTCATCATCCACTGATTCAATAGGATTATCCAAATACATTGAAACCCTATCATCAATTCTTGCTTAACTGTCAAAAAAGTATAGTCGACATGCAAAACCACTTTTTTTCGCTATTAATTCTGCAGCCTATTCTGTTAACAGCGTCAGAAAGAAACGAACCCTGGGTAGTTTTGAAATCATTCAAACGGCTCTTCAATTGGAGATATGACGACTTTTGACCAGGTAAAATGCCTGCCGTTCTTTGATAAGTCTTTGAATACTCCTTCAGCAAAAAATAGATATCTTGAAAATATGCTATTGCAGCAAAAAAATTTGCATCAGTGATTGTTGTAAGTTTATCAGCAGCAGCACTTTTTTCTTCCATTTGTTCTTCATCGGAAGTTGATGCCAAAGTGGAGAGAGTTTTCCACATGCAAACATAAGTTTGAACAATCGCTTTCAGCGCAGATTCCTGAGTTGCAGCCCAATGAGTATCAAAAATACGTTTTAAAGCATAAAGCTTGATTTTCAGATCTTCAGATGTTTCAACAAGGATGGATTTTTGTTTGACACCAATACAAAATACTCTTAAAAACAAGTTAGCGTTAGCTCCCTGCCATGCTACCATGCTTTTAATAGTAATAAAAATAATAATCGTAATAAAAAAAATATTAAAATATTTAGTAATTTCATTTCATGTTTTAATATTTATAACTGTTCAACTTTTATTTCTTCGAAATAAAAATAAAATAAGTAGCAAATGTAACTAATATATGACCAATGAATAAAAAAAGATATGACACAAGTGAAGTAACAAAGCAAAATATTATATTATATTATAAATTGAAGGATGCAACAAAAAAAAAAATAATATTTTGCTTTGTTACTTCACTTGTGTCATATCTTTTTTTATTCATTGGTCATATATTAGTTACATTTGCTACTTATTTTAGTACTCTGCGTTGATACCACTGCTT